>SJYC01044879.1:0-75257 GCA_006408675.1 Madoqua kirkii | reverse complement strand
GCCCTGTCCCCACCCCACTCCCCACCCCTGCCCAAGTCTACACTACTGGGCCTGTGTTGTGGTTTGAAGCCCACCAGTTGAGGTTCTGGAGGCACCAGCCAGACCATTCCAGCCCCATGACACCCACCCTTGGGCTCCTGGGCTGAGCTCTGAGATCAGCATCGTGACAGCCAGGTGGCTTTATGGGGACCTTTTGATTTGCCCACCTTCTGAAAGATGCTCTTCCTTGTGGGCCTCAGGGAAGGTGGTGGGTCTCCGCTGGTCTGGCCGAGCCACGGGGACTTGGCTCCCGCCTGGAGAGTGTGTCTTCTGGGCTCCGACACCAGCACACACAGACTGCCACCTCGAGGGCTCCTGAGCTGCCCGCAGCTTCGCATGCCCCTGGCCTGTCCCAGATTCTGGTCAAAGGTGAGGAGGGCCAGTCCTAAGCTGCCAGCGCACCCCGCATCTGCGACCCTGCCCCCTGTCCTTTGGCCTTGCCCTCAGCACCCCCTTGCTTCACCTCCCCCGTCGCCACCTGTCTCTTCCTCTCCATCGTCCTGTCCATCCTCCGTTCACCTTCTCCCCTCTCGGCCCTGCCTCTACTTCTCCCCGCGTCTCTCTGCCCCTCCTCCACTTGCTCATCCTCCCTTTTCCCCTTCCCCGGAGACTTGATTTCGGAGGTAGACTTGACTCGGTCTGACAGCACTTACTGGGCATCTGCTGTGCGCTGGGCGCGGGGCCAAGTCAGGGTGCAGGAGTGACTGGGCAGGCGCTTGACAGCCTGGGCTGCAGAGCTGGGGTCCCCCTCCTCCTCCTCTCCCCTGCCTCCCCCCCTCCTCCTGTAGCTTCTCTTCTCTCCCCTCCCCATCCTGGCCTCTGCAACCAGTGCTCTCAGGGGAGCTGGGGCCAGTGGGGTGGCGCAGTCCCAGGAGATTCAGCGACAGGTGCCCCAGGTGCTGCCATCCCCACGTGGCAGGCGGCGGCCCAAGACACATTCATCACTTGAGCCTGCCTCCCTTCAGAGCCAGGACAGGACGGAAATGACTTTTGTCAGCTCTGCAGCAGCCCACTGCCCCTGGCAGCTCCAAGCTGTTTATTAAAAAGAGAGAGAGAGAGAGAGAAAGGGATGTGAATGTGCCACCTTGCCGTGTATGAGGGGAGCGACTCCAAAGGGATATGTTGACAAGCAGCCCTTCAGATAGTCACACGGCAGCACTCCAGCTCCCTTCCTGGCCCGAGTCCAGCTGTGACGGAGTTGGAAGGTGGGTAAGAAGGGAGGGAACAGCTGCTCTGGGCAGACGGTGCGGCTTTTGTTGGAACCTTTCCTGGGGGCGACAAGATGCCTGGGTCTCCCGCCAGAGCATTGTCCTGTTCATCCTCCTGGGACTTCACGGAGGCTTTCATGGAGCACCTTGGGGCGGGGGCGTTGGTTGAGTGAGGCTCCAGAGAGCCAGAGGTTATCAGTAGTAATCGTAATGAGCACTAACGGCTAATTATTGATGGTTAATAGCCATTGATAATTGATTATTAATCACTCAGTGTAATTGTTAAGCATTAATTGAGCCGGGTGCCAGGCACTAGGTCCAGGGCTGGTTCCACGATTCCAGCCTTTATGTGTAGATGTTGACTCCTCTGTAGTCATTCTCGTGGTGACAGAGCCCAGAGCAGAGGCCGGCATCAACATCCCATCCCCCACCTCAGGCTGAGCCCACACGACCCCGGTCCCACACTGACGTTTCCCGCCCCTTTTTGCCTTTTTTTTTTTTTTTTTTACTTTATAATATTATATTGGTTTTGCCACATACAACAACTTTGCTGGTGGGTGAGAAGGAGGTGGTTTGTCTTACAAGGAGAACAAATAGATTTTGTTAAAGGACCGGTTGATGGACTCCAGTCTCTGGCTTTTAAGGCCGACCCTTCACTTTACAGTCTGTGATTTGGCCTCACAGCCAAGATTCCCACTTTCCAAAGGCAGAGCAGTGTTGGCTGCAGCTGCGAAATGCCTCTGCCTGGCAGTCCCAGAATAGAAGGCGTCTGTCCTCTCTCCTGTGTAGTGTTGGTTTCAAGTTGATTTCATGTAAATTTTTCCCTTTTGAAGGAACTTTTTTTTCTTTCCCTTGCCCACCCTCCTCCCATGAAACAGTTGACAGCCTTACAGCACCTCATTCAGAGGACCGCTGGCTCTCCGGAGCTCTGCTCGGTGGGGTTGTCCTCTGGGCTTGACCCTAAATAAGAAAATAACCTCCCACAGGTCCCCCTTGTGTCTTCAAGAAGCAAATTACCTATTTCCCAGCCGGCTGTGGGATGGTAGGTCCTTCATGTCATGTGTGATGCATCCTCCGTCTAAGTCATCCATCAGAGCTGCAGTTTTAATCTGCTCAAATGTGTTTAGCTGGGTTTAATTATAGACAGAAATTGCATTTCAGAAAGCAACGAGAAATCGCTTGTGTCTGGAGTTTGAGCATTAGAGCACGTGGTTCGTTGGAGAGCGTGGTGAGGACGGGAACGCGTTTCCAAAGCGAAACAGAATTAGCGCCCGCGCTCCAGGCCCGATGGCACAGATAGTAGGGCTGGCACAGTGTGCGCTGACCGCACTTCTCTTCTTGGCGCAGGACCCACTTGGAGGCCGGCGATGGGGCCCGGGATGTCCGCAGCAGGATCTCGGGGGACAGGGCTGCGTCCCCGCTCTCCAGCCGCCGGGGAACGTACGGTCACTTCGGGGATGGCGAAGAGTGCAGCATCCAGAGAAAGGCCCCCGAGAGGCCGGGCGCACCACCCTCCCCGTCTTCCCGGAGTGGAGACACGTCCCCGCTGCCGCGGGACAAGCTGCCCAGCCCGTCGGCCGCCCTGTCGGAGTTCGTGGAAGGGCTCCGGAGGCAGAGAGCACAGAGAGGCCGGGGGTCGCCGCTGGGCCTGGAGGACTGGCCCACGCTCCCCATCTACCAGACCACTGGGGCGTCCACGCTGAGGAGGGCTCGGGCGGGCAGCGACGAGGGCGCCCTGGCGCTGAGAGCCAGCGCCGGCTCAGCCCTGGATGCGTCGGCTGGGCTCCCACGGTCCACCAGCCTCAAGTGCATCTCCTCTCAGAGCGTGGGGAGCCCCAGCCCGCCCCCTGAGAAGCTGAAGACCCGCTTCAGCTCCTGCGAGTCCCTCCTGGAGTCAGGGCCCAGCTCGTGGAGGACGCCCAGCTCCCCGGCGGCCGTGCGCAGGGATCCGCTCTTGTCGCCCAGCTGCGCCCACGGAGGCGCTGTCTGGAGTCCTCGGTGGACGATGCGGGCTGTCCGGACCTCGGCAAAGAGCCTCTCGTCTTCCAGAACCGCCAGTTCGCCCACCTGATGGGGGACCCCCTGGGCAGCGACCAGTTCAGCTGGAAGGTCCCAAGCCTCAACTACGAACGCAAGACCAAAGTGGATTTCGATGACTTCCTGCCGGCCATCCGGAAGCCCAAGACTCCCACGTCCTTGGCCCGAGCGGCCAAAGATGGGCGAGACAGTTCACAGCGTTCGAGCGTCCGCTTTCAGACAGAAGAGGCCGACCGGGGCTTTGTCTCCGGGATCGGCACCGTTTTGAAAAGGAGTCCGGAGTCCAGGGAGGACCCTGCTCACCTCTCCGACTCGTCCTCCTCCTCCAGCTCCATTGTGTCCTTCAAAAGTGCTGACAGCATCAAGAGTCGGCCGAATGCCCCCCGGCTGGAGGGCGATGGCGGCGAGCAGGCGTCCCCCGAGAACAGAGAGCCGGGCACAGGGAGGAAAGAAGAGGCCGTGGAGAGCATCATGAGGAAATACCTGCAGAAGTAGGCGCCCACTCAGGTAACATTGGCAGGCGCCGGCCCTCGGGAGGGGGGTGAACCCGGGAGGCCCCCAGCCTGGCAGCCTGGACGCCCCCAGCTGCTGCCACTGCCTGTAATGGTGTGACTCACCTCTCTAGAGGGGTTTTAGAGATGTTCATGGAAGTACTGTGTTACTATTTATGCAAATAATGTGTTACTGATAAAGGCACAACTTAGAAGCCCTCCCTAGGAGCCGCTGGTTTCTCTGCTCTTTAAAATACAGATAGGAAGCCTGGGGGTCAGGTGGGGTGGGGTGGGCGGATGGGGTAAGGTGGTCCCGGGCTCTTAAAGTCTCCCCACCCTTGACTTGTTCTCTCCCCAGCGCCCCGTTCACCTGCCGCTGCGGGAGGCGTGAAGGCGTCTGTCCACAGAGTGGGGGGAGGGAAGAGGCCTTAACGCAAGCCAAGTCCAGCTCTTGCACCAGTGTGTGAAGAGAAACTGGGGCCTGAGAGGGGGCGGGGGGACAAGTGCAGAGGTCATGGTCTCCACCTGATCCGGGCCCTCGTGAATTCTGAAACACACCCCGAGAGGGGCAGTGAGGGGCCAGCCCGGCAGGGAGGCGTCCTCACTGCTGGCGGCGGCTCACGCTTGTTGAGTTGGTCTATCAGGTAGTTATTTGGTGCCCACGGTAACCCGAGAGTGTGAGTAGGATTTACCCCTGTCCTGCAGGTTGGCAGACAGACTCACGCAGGCTAAGGCACTTGTGCAGACTCGCCCAGGCGGAACTGGGATTTGGAGCTCCACAGAGTTCCGCATTTTTGTTGGTGCCGTTTCTTCTTAGACGTATGCTCCGGGCCTCTTTGTGCGTCAGCTCAGAGGGCACGCTAAGCAGCTGGGTCTTTAAAGGGGTTACCTCTGTCAAGGGCAAACTGAGGCAGACCTTAGAGTCATACATCTCACTGGGGGTTGGAACTCGTGGACTGCAGCCTCACTCTTGGAAAAGGGGGAGAAGACCTCAAGATCAAGGTCACCCAGTGAGTCTGCCACCAGCCCAGCCACCCTGACTCCCAGTCCAGCGTCCTTTGCCCTGAGGCCGGGCTGGCCCCTCACTGCCCCTCTCAGGGTGTGTTTCAGAATTCATGGCTCCCGACTGCGGTGGGAAGCCCCACCAGGCCGGCCAGGAGGAGTAAGCACCTCCCTCTGGGGTCAGACATGATGCCAACCTACAGCTGGGTTGCCATCTCCGAGTCACTGAACGTCGGAACTGCAGCGGCCAGAGGCTCAGGTGGTCGGGTGGTTCATGTGGTGTTCAGCCCACACCTGCCCCCTTCCTGGACCCAAACGAGCCACACATCCTGCCACTTCGGGAGTCACCCTCAGCCCATCAAAAAGCCATCATAGAGATGGGCTTTGGATGGTATCAGAGCAAATTAATTTGACTTAACATGGCCTCTCTCTCTGCTCTCAATTACCGAGGAAAGATCTGATGTTCATTTACATTATTTGCTCTCGGGGACACAGAACTCTGTTTCAAAGGCCAAGTAAAGGGCACACGTCCAGAAGCGGAGCAGCCCTTAGCAGACGTCCTCACAGAACATCTTGTCTCTGCCATTTTTTTTTTCTTTTTAAAGCTCAGCTCCCCTTCCCCCTCCCAGCAATGCTCTCTGCGTTAACAGGAGTGCCCGCCTAAAACCCTCCTCCACCTTTGACTTGCACGCGGGTGTTGGGAGCTGACAGTATAGCCCTGTTGCCTGAGACACAAGTGTGTTGTGGGATTCGGAACCGCTTGGCCACCAGGGCTCAGGTCTTCCTGTAACAGCCATGTGCTGAGACCTTGCTGAGCATCTGTGTTCTCAGCTGAGAAATGGGTGTAGTGATCCCAACCACGCACAGTAGCACTGTGAGTGGGATGTGAATGAAAGACCCCAGCCCAGAGCCAGCGCCGGTGGCCAAGGTGCGTGTCGGTGCCTGCGCTCGGGAGCGGGGGCCCTTCCGCATCTGCGTCTCGGTGGCCTCCGCCTGTTTCCCTTCTGCCCCCTCCGTGCCTCCTGGCCCCACTGCTTCTGTAATGCCATCTGGGAACGTGGGCTCCAGGGCTTCCACCCGATGAAACACACTCCCCAGGCTGCAGTTCTCAGCTCTGACCTGCATTTGTTTCCAGCCTCCTGGGACACGCTGCCCTTGAAGACTTCCCGACTGTCCGGAGAGAGAGACAAAGACCGGCCAGGCCTCCCTGGGGGCCCCGAGTCCACAGCCAGCATGGCTGCCCTCGAGAGGCCGGGGGCCAGCCGCAGCACATCGCGAGGGCGAGGGGCTCCCAGCCTGCTAGGTCTGTACCCAATAAAGCGTTGGCTCCTTGGCGTCTGCGCTGTCTCTCTGTTCTGCGATCACATTACCTGGAACTCGGGGGGGTTGATGGGGTGCAGCTAGAGGAAGTAGGGAACCAACACAAACTGTTTATAGTTTTGGGTGTGCACTGGCGTTTCTCTCCCTCCACATCCACACACAGTGGCCTTGATGCTTTTCACTTGGCCAAGTTCAGCTCTCAGGTGTCACCTCCTCCAGGAAGTCTTGCCTGATACATCAGACTCATCAAATTGAACCAAATGCTCTTTCTTCATTCTTCTCTAATTCCCTTGGTTCCCTCTGTCCTATTTCCCTGGTCTGTTTATGTGTCTCCATTGTGTGTATGGGCATTCAGGAAATTCTGACGAGTGAATAAATGAACAGACAGATGAGCCACAGCTAGTCAGTAGCTCAGACAGCCTCAGTGCCCGTGGCACACTGACATATATGCATCCCTACGAATGTCCGCCCGCAGCACACTCACAGACTGTGGCATCCGCTCGCACAGCCCCGTGCACCCCCTCACCTGCTCCTCCTGCCGCCCCACACGGCTCTGCCCTTGGACCAGAAGCTACACTCTCACAGGCACACTTACCGCCTGGACACCGCTTTCCCACGCATCCCCACAGTATCAGTAACACTAACGCCGTCAGCTGGTGCTCATGACCACATGCTGTGTGCTGGCCACTGTGCTGGGCCTTTACCCGGTGACTCTCCCTTCTGCTTTATAAAAGGTCCTAAGAGATGAAGCAACCTTTTTTTTTTTTTTTCCCTATTCAGAAAGGCAGAACTAGCTTTTGCCTGCCTTCAGGTAGCCAGAGCCACTGCTCCAGAAGTTCTCACTGGCATATACTCCACGCCCTGCCCTACGTGTGCCCCTGTTCCTGGGATGACTCTGGTGCAGCCCGTCACAGCTCTCATCAGGAAGGAAAGTCCTCTGAGGATCCCCCGCCTACTAGTCTGAGGTAACAAAGCCCGTCAGACTGGGTGGTCCAAACAACAGCGACTCACTGTCTTGAAGTTCTAGAGGCCAGAAGCAAGGTGCTGGCAGGGCTGGCTCCTTCAGAGTATCTTAAAGAACTCACTCTTGGCTTGTACGTGGCCGTCTTCCTCCGGTGTGTGTCCATCTCTATGTCTCAATGTCTTCCATTTACGAGGACACCAGCCACACACAGTAGGCCTCACCCTGACTTCTAACTGATTACCTGTGTGGAGACCTCATCCCCACATAAAGTCACATTCTCAGCTGCGGGGGTTAGGGTCTCAGATGGAGGTGAGGGGCGGGAGACACAATTCAAGCCCTAACTGGTCACTCAGTCCGAGAAGGGGAGACCTCTGCCCATCCTCGTCGGGGGCTCTGGATAGAAATGGGAAAGAGGGGAAGGGGCGGGAGGGAGACTGACCAGACACCCTCCCGGGAGGCTTCGCCATCTCCCCATCTGTCTGGTGGAACTTTCAGAGTGGAAGACTGGACTGCGCTTCCTTGGATGCCCACCCTTCTCCCGCTTGGTGAGTCTGTAAATATTAACACATCATATATGGACTTAAGGAGCATCCCCCACCAGCCTGCCTCACAGGAGTGGCCCCAGCTCTCCGGAGACAGCTAGGGGCAAGTGGAGGGGATGCCCACGATCTCCGCAGGGAATCAGAGGCCCTGGCCAGGAAGAGGGTGCCACCCCAAAGCTCATCCGAATGGGAGCAGACAGGGCCCCGTGTCTTCCTCCAGTAGAACCCATGGAGCCTTGGGAAAGCCACTCCTCTCGGTGGGCCTGTTTCCGTATCTCTACAGTGGGAATGATAGCAGAATCTACTGGAGTTTAGAGATGGACAAGTGTAGCAGGCTGTACTAGTTTGCTAGAGCTGCTGTAACAAAATATCACAGGCTGGTGTCGGGGGAGCAGGGTGTGAAGAACAGGAATCTATCTTCTCGAAGTTCTGGAGGCTAGCCTCCAAGATCAAGGTGTCAGCAGGTCTGGCTTCTGAGGCCTTGCTCCTGCTTACAAATGGCCACTGCCTCACCGTGCCCTAGCATGGTCCCCTCCTCTGTGCCCACACATCCCTGGTTTCTCTCTGTGTCCAAATTTCCTCCTCTTATAAAGGACCCCAGTTTCCCTGGTGGCTCAGCTGGTGAAGAATCCACCTGCAGTGTGGGAGAACTGGGTTCAATCCCTGGGTTGCAAAGATCACCTGGAGAAGGGAAAGGCTACCCACTCCAGTATTCTGGCCTGGAGAATTCCATGGACTGTATAGTCCATGGGGTTGCAAAGAGTCAGACATGAGTGAGCAACTTTGACTTCCCCTCACTTCAAAAAGGACCCCAGTCAGAGTGGATCAGGGACCAAACTCAAGGCCTCACATGAACTTAGTCACGACTTTAAAGGCCCTTTCTCCAAATACAGCCACCTTCTGAGGTTATGGGTATTAGGACTTCAACATATGAATTGTGTAGGGGTCACAACTGAGCCCTCAGTGCATGCTATGCCAAAGAAGGTGGCAAGTTAGTTTATTAATAATGACCTTTATTACTCATGTATCAACTGCATAAATATGTCCCAAGCACCCAGCTTGGTGCCCAGACAAAAGCAACTGTGGAAATCCGGAATAAAGGTTCACCCAGCCTTCCTGGCACTGGAGTCTTGCAGACACTTTAAGGCCTGGAACCTGCGAGTGCTGCTCCTCCCACGCCAGCAGGATTGCTTATCCAGCCAGTACCTGCCAAGCACCTGCTGCTCGGCACCGGGCACTGTTCCCCACACAGGGCATCCGTGGGGAGCAGGTGGAGCCCCCCTGCTTTTCTGGGGGTAACATCCTCACTGGGGAGACAGACAATGAGGAGAAAATAAATATGTTGTCAGAAAACGAGAAACGCCGTAAAGGAAAATAAAGATGAAATTATCTCGTGAGTTTCCTGTTACAGAATGTTTGGGTGTTGATTTTACAAAGTTGTTCAGTTGATAAGTCAAGTCTGACTCTGTGACCCCATGGACTACAGCCTGCCAAGCTCCTCTGTCTTCCACTATCTCCCAGAGAGTTTGCTCAAATTCATGTCCACTGCATATTTTCACAAAGTATCTTTTTGTAAAGGAAGAAAGGCATCATTTTTCTTCAGTGATGTGTGAGTGGCACGTTCAAAAATGTTAAACCCAAGTCACAAGAGCCAAGCTTTCCTCAGCGTGCAGCAGGAAATAGAAATCCCGAAGAGGCTAGTCAGAAGGTAGCTCCACATTCTGGAGGATCACCACTGCCCGCCCTGCCTCGAGTGCCCCAGCCCGGCACAGCCTGAAACAGGAGATTCTGAGCCAGCTGGGTCCTCCTCGCTGCAAACTGGCTCCAGAAATTCCAGCGTGGACTTCCCAGTGTGCCGTCAAGCTCAGCCCAGGACCCCGTGCAGTAAGCCCAGGGCCAGCCTTCACTTCTCTGCCCTCTGCCCCCGAGGTGACCGAATGGCTCACACCCTGGACTCAGCCGCCTCCCTGGCTGACCTCGGCCAGTCCACCTCCTTCTGGGCCCTCCTTTACTCATCTGTGTAATGGGTCTCAGCCTCCAGCCTCCTGTGGAGAATCACACACTCAGGGAGCACCCAGCACGGAGCCTGGCACACAGCCTGCAGTCCACAGTAGCCAGGCTGATCACTGGGCTCAGAACCGCTTCCCCACCAGTGCCCAACTCAGAGGTGCCAGCTGCACGGCCAGGCCCTGCCTGGCTTTCCTGACGTTATCACCAAGGTCGTTTCAAAGCTGAGGGTGTTGGAGGCCTCATATTCAGATGACTTGAGCGGCCGCCCCAAACATTTCTTCTTATTTCCAGGCACCAAGGCCATTTTTAGCAGCCTGCTCTGGTCTTTAAAAAAAAAAAAATGCCTGGAATCTCAGGACTACAAGGTCTGGAGGTAATTTTACAGGTGAGGAAATGGAGGCTCAGAGAGAGAAAGAATTTGTCCTAAGACAAAGGCGGATCCGAGTTTGGAACTCAATCAACATTTTCTGATTTAATAAAAAATGTATTGGCCTTTCTGCCACCCTATGTCCAGAGCACCGAAGATAAAGCTGGGGCCGGGATGGGTAGAGGGCCTGCCGTGGAGTAAACCGGGAAGTTTGCGGTTTACTGGAGAGGACAGGTAATAAACTGGGAGGTAAGCCAATCTGAGCCTTCTACACCTGCAAGAAAACATCTTAAATGACTCAAAACGCTGCTTTGTAACTAGCTGCACGAAGACTCGGTAGCCCTAGGCAAAATCCTGCTCAGAGCCCGGGCCTTCTGTGCGTGGAGCTCAGAGCCGCGGTTTATCTGAGCCTCTCCGTCTCCCATCCCCTGCCACCTAGTCTGTGGTCTTCCTGCTCAGGCTCGCCCAGAGAGGAGGGCGAAACCACGCTGGGTTTGCCCGCAGCCCTTATCTGACCTGGCCCCCAGGTGATCCTGGGAGATAAGCCAATAAACTGAGCGGGCTCACCTGAGGCCTACCTGCTCCAGGTCATCCGGCCCCCTGCGCCTGCTCCATTTCAGCCCGGGGCCCACCCCACCCCGCTCAAGCCAGCAGAGACCCAGCCCCTGTCCCAGCTGCCCTGGATGTCTGCACAGTTCAGGTTTGAGGAACTGAGGTTTGCATTCTTTCCCAGTTGCAAAGATTGTAGGCGAAGAACAGGCGAGGGACCACTTGTGGCAGCGGAGGGAGGCAGGTGCTGGAGGCAGGTGTAGCTGGGAGGCTCTGGATGTGACGAATGGCCTGGCTGAGCTCCTGCTGTTATCTCCGGGGAGTGGTGGGCCACCTCAGCTGGGTTCCCACCTCCAGACCCGACAGCTTGTTTACCTGTCAGCCACCTTCAGAGCAGGGAGACAGCAGCGGCCTGGTGACAAGGTGAGGCGGTAACCTTGTCGCCCTTTGTTAAAAACCATCGCCGCCCCCCCCCCCCCAACTCCCTGTATGTCTGCAAGGAGCCAGCAGCTACGCTGGGCAGTACTCAGACATCACTGCTGAGCAGCGAGCGTTGAGGGCCTGCTGCCCTGTCCATCACCCCGTGCCTTCTACACCTGCAAGAAAACATCTTAAATGACTCAAAACGCTGCTTTGTAACTAGCTGCACGAAGACTCGGTAGCCCTAGGCAAAATCCTGCTCAGAGCCCGGGCCTTCTGCGCGTGGAGCTCAGAGCAGCGGTTTATCTGAGCCTCTCTGTCTCCCATCCCCTGCCACCTAGTCTGTGGTCTTCCCACTCAGGCTCGCCCAGAGAGGAGGGGGAAACCATGCTGCGTTTGCCCACAGCCCTTATCTGGCCTGGCCCCAGGTGATCCTGCAGAGGAGTCCGCAGCCCGAGGGGGATGGAGGCAGGGGGATGCCATCCTTTAAGGCATAGTATCCGAGTCCCCGGCCAGTGACTGCAGCTGTCTCTGAACTGAACTCAATAAACAGTGGTTCCTTGTCGCTCAGCAAGCGGAGCGAGAGAAGCAAGGGATCCTGGGGCAGGTGGAAATTAGAGCAGGGGGTGGGGGGTTCCCCTTGAACCAGGTGTTGAGGTTCAGAGAGGATGTGAGGGGTGACGAGGGGAGCTGGGATCCGAAACCAGGGCTCTGACTCCAGACCCAGGCATCCTTGGTACTAACCCATGGGCCGAGCTTGGCAGTGTAGACAGCGCTTTCCTACGAGTCAGCTGGTAGAACAGGTCTGTGGATCCCATGGCTTCACCTTCACCATCTCCCTCTGGCCAAACCAAGCCAGCCCTCTCTGCTCCACCTAGAAGACGATAGGATCCAGACTCTAGGAACAGGCTTCCGTTTACTTCCATCCTCGCCACTTTTTAATCTGTGATCTCAAGCAGGCCTCCTTTAGGCCTGACTTTCAGAGCTTATCTTGCCCACAGAAGCACAAAGATGAGGGCTATTATGCCCATTTTACAGATGGGAAAACAGGCTCTGCAAAACCAAGTGACTGGCTAGGTTAGCAGTGGAAGAGCTGGGATCGGAGTTCAGAGCATCCAACTCCGATTCAGGGTTCTTTGGCTCCTGCCAGTCTCATAGCCTGGTCATCTGGCCAATTTGGGGAGAGTCTCAAAGGGGGTTCTGGCTGTGTCACAGGGAGGGACACCCTAGGCAAGGTCCCCCCACCCAGCAGTCATTCAACTGTGTGGTCAACGCCAATCTCAGGCCACCTCCCTCCAAGGTGGGTAAAGTGGGCTGACTCCGGGGTGCCCAGCCTCTCCTGTCTTTGAAGGAACCCAGTTTCATTCCTAATGAGTTGAGTGACTTACACCTAATTGTCATGACCCAATAAGCCATCACATAGATTTAAAAGTGTCCTCTCCTGGAAAGAGCAGTAACTGAATTTATTCTCCCCGCTGCTGGCTCATTGAGTGTCCCTGTCAGAGCTGGGTGGATGACATGGCTTATGGGCCACGGGCTGTTGCCCACTGAACCCGTGCATGGAAATCCCAAAGGTGGGTGTGGAAGGCGGGGACAAGCAGGGAGGGACACACAGGCGTGCTCTCTGGCCGAGGGCAGAGACTGCGGCCAGGACCCCACCGATACCGGTGCGTTGGACTGGCCCACTATTTTTCATGAGCAGAAAAAGGACCAGAACGGGAGCATCTGTTGCTCAAAGTAACGCAGCAGGTTGGAAGCAGGCCTGAGCCTGGTGCTTTCCAGAGAGAGACACGAGGGTGGGGAGACTGGCGAGCCTGCAACCCTGCCTGGGAGTGAGGGGTGGCTGAGAACTGCAGGAGGAAAGGTGATCCGTAAGGTGAGCCTGGCCGGTGGCCGCCTGGCAGGTGAGAAGCCCGACTGCCCTGGGTGAGACGAGAAGTAGGCGCATTTCTGCCCCCGCTGGCTTCCTTTCTGCCTCGCCTCTTGCTGTCTGGGAGGGAGCAGGAGCTAGTGACTGCCTTGCCTTCTGAGCGTCTTTCAGGGAGCAGTGACCATGGCTGTGCGCTGAGGATGCAGACAAGGCGTGGACCCCTTTCACAGATGAGGAGACTGAAGCTCAGGGGATAACAAGCCTCCCGGTGTCAGGCAGGCCTGGGTTTCAGGGCCAACCCTTTCCAAACGTAACTCAGCCTGGGCACTTCTGAGCCTCCACTTTCTCATCTGGGAAATGGACTCAGTGACTCTCGTGAAGCTCATCACCACAAGTAAAGGAGACGCTGTGTGTGAAAGCTCTTGGCGTGAGGCCTGGCCTGTAGTGGACCCTCCGTAAGGTCAGTTCCTCTTTCTTTCCCCGGATCCTTCTGCCAGCCTCCCCCTACAAAGCCTTCCTGAGTGAAGTAAAGAATGTTCTTAAGGACTGTTTCCCGGGAGTCCAGCAGAGCCATTCTGTTCAGCTGAGTAGGGAATTATTTACGTCGTCTTTTCTAAAAGCAAATAATTTCCTTGCTGAATTAGTTTCCAAGAAGCCTCCAGGCTGTCTTGTAAATACACAGATCTGAGTGACTTTAACGGAGCCCCTGTTTGTCCAGCATACCAGAACAGGGGTGCTCGAGGGCCGCAGACATCAGGACCGCGTTACTCCCAGTCAGAAATCTCACCCCTGCCGTCTCCATCGTCAAACACTCACTCATTTCTTCATTCATGAATTCGATCGGCAATCATTGCTGAGCACCGATTATGTGCCAGGTACTGTGCTGAGCACTGAGAAGCCAGGCAGGAGCAGAAGGGACCAAGTCCTGCCCCCGCAGCACTTACAGAGCAGTGACTACAAGACGAGACTCTCGAGGGCCAACCACAGTGCTACGCACATTGAACAAAGAAAAGACGAAATAATGACGATAGGCCAGATTCCTTTTTAAACTGATGTCAACTTTACATGCCATGAAATGCTCAGATATAAAGTGTGCTGTTCAATCTGTTTGACAGAGGTCAAACAGTCCTGCATGTTCGTCAGAAGGACTGATGCTGAAGTGAAACTCCAATGCTCTGGCCCCCTGATACAAAGAACTGCCTCACTGGAAAAGACCCTGATGCTGGGAGAGACTGAAGGCGGGAGGAGAAAGGACGACAGAGGATGAGGTGGTTGGATGGCATCACTGACTCAATGGACATGAGTTTGAGTGAACTCCAGGACTGGTGATGGACAGGGAGGCCTGGGGTGCTGCAGTCCATGGGGCTGAAAAGAGTTGGACACGACTGAGAGGCTGAACTGAAAGTCACCCCAGAAAGCTCCCTCATGCCTGGTTCTGGTCCATTAAACTTGTCATCTCTCCATCAGATCTGAAGGAGAGTCTTGTTAGGTATTCTTGGTTGTAGTTTTTTCCCCTTTCATCACCTTAAATTTACCGTGCCGCTTCCTTCTGGTCTGAAGATTTTCTGCTGAAAATTCAGCGGAGGGTCTTACGGAAGTTCTCCTGTGTGTCATTGGCTGCTTTGCCCTTGCTGCTGGTAATATTGTCTAATTTTCAGTGTGTCTCTCTGAGTTTATCCTATATGGGACTCTCTGAGCTTCCTGGACTTGGGTGACTATTTCCTTCCCCAGTTAGGAAGGTTTTTAGCTCTTATGTCTGCAAATATGTTCTCAGGCCCTTTCTCTCTCTCTCCTTCTGGGACCCCTCTGTTGCAAATATTAGTGTCCTGGATGTTCTCCCAGAGGTCTCTGTCCTCGTTTCTTTTCATTCTTTCCTTTCTGTTTTCCTGTTCCGCGTCGATGCTGCCCACGTCTCTGTCTTCCTGCTGACTGGCCCGTTGCTCTGTGTCACTTAGCCGCTGCTGATCCCTTCCAGCGAGCCTTTCACTTCAGTCCTTGTCGTCCGCGCCGGTCACTTCATTTTGCCGAAACTGCTGCTGGTGCTTTCACGCATCTGGTAGGTGGGTTCCGTTTCCTGGCCTGGGAGAGGGGCCTCTGTAGGAGATGTCCTGTGGGTCACAGCGGCACCCCCGCCACCCCTACATGCAAGCCGCAGGCTCTAGCGCTTCCCCCTGAGAGCCGTGTGGATCCTTCAGCGGCCCCACTGGGGGCCGCTGGCCGTGGCTGCTGGCCGTGGCTGCTGGCTGTGGCTGCGCGGGCCGTGGCTGCTGGCTGTGGCTGTGCAGGCCGTGGCTGCGCAGGCTGTCTCGTAGGCTACATTGGCCCTCAGTCCAGTCGGTCTCCAGGCCCTGCCTTTTGTAGCGGCTGCTGCCACTGGCTGGTGGGATTGGATCATGAAGCAACTGGCTGTGGAACCCGGGAGGCTTTGGAGCTAGTCCTGCCTCACTGGTGGGCAGAGGCAGGGTCCAGTAGACTCCGGGGCTGCTGCCTGCCCGCTGGTGGGTGGAGCCAAGTCCTGGGGGCTAGTGCCAGGTGCTGGCAGGCAGAGCCAGGTCCTGGAGTCTGGCTGCAGGGCCCAGGGATCCCAGGGCGAGTGTCAGCTCACAGGCGACACACTTGGGTCCAGGGTGTCTCAAAGCTCGTGCTGTACTGCGAGAGGACAGGCACACTGGACAGTGGACAGTGGAAGGTAATGCAGAAACTGACGGTCTCTCCAGGGCCCAGCTAGTCCAGGGCCGAGTGTGGCTTGTGGTAAGCTGTCTGGGTCCACAAGATTGGAGACAGTGGTTTTCTTGCCTCTGGTGTCAGCCCAGGTGGGTGGGACTGGGCCAGCAGTTCCCTGAGGGCAGGGCCGGGCACAGGGGATTCTGGGATTGTGGGGGACCAGGGCTCTGGATGCAGGGGATTCTGGGGCTGTGGGGAACAAGGGCCCTGAGTACAGGGGGTTATGGGATTGTGGGGGACCAGGTTTCCTGGGTGCAGGGGATTCTGGGATTGTGGGGGACCAGGGCTCTGAGTGCAGGGGATTCTGAGGCTGTGGGGAACAAGGGCCTTGAGTGCAGGGGATTCTGGGATTGTGGGGGACCAGGTTTCCTGGGTGCAGGGGGTTCTGGGACTGTGGGGAACAAGGGCCCTGAGTGCAGAGGATTCTGGGATTGTGGCGGACCAGGGCTTTGGGTGCAGGGGGTTCTGGGACTGTTGGGGAGCTGGGCCCTGGCAAACCCCCTTTTGCCTTTCAAAGCCTTTGAGGTGTCCGGGCACAAAGGACCTCCGCTTGAATGGCCTCTCCTCTCGGAGTCTACCTCGGTGTCTCCGGGTTACTTTGAACCTGGCTGCCTGTTTGTTTTCTTCATGATCTGAATCACAACATGTGCTTTAGTCATTAGTCTGCAGTGTGTTGCCCGTTTCGCCCACTAGGCAGTAAAATCCTCGAGGAGAGGAAGTTTTTCCTGGCACGAAACAGGAACAGAAAAGGTAATTGTTAGAAAGAATGCCCTGAAAGGACTTGGAACACAGGCTGAAGAATCCCCAAATTCTAGACCAATGAGATAAGTGTATGATGCCCCTCAGCTGCCCTGAATCCTAAAATTAAGGCTTAGATTTAGATGTAGTGATATTAGTGTTATTCTCATTATTAGTAGCTGAGGGTCAAAGACACAGAGAATTCTGAGACAAAGGAGGGCCCCTGTCATCTGCCTACAGCAACTTTCTCCATCAGCAGAAAGGAAGGCGATGCGGAAACTGACAGGCTTCTCACATAGTTGCAGCACATCATTCAGGGGCTCCTTGTCCCCTCGGGGGCAGGAGAAATTGAATTCTTTATCACGAGCTCTGGGGCTGCCACACAGAGTTGATGTGCAATTGTTTGGTAGTGTTTGCTTGTTGCTCCACATTGTGAAGAAGGAAACGATGGTATAAGGGAAGAAGAGCAGACGTCAGAGGGGAGCTGACTGCTCAGGGGCTGGCCCCAGCTGTCACTCAAGCCCTGCAGGTCTCCAAGTGGCACCCTGCTCCCAGTCCAGAGCACTGCATTTTCATCCAGATGCAGTGGCCTTGCAAAGCAGAAGTCACCGACCTGGAGACCCAAGAAGCATTTTAAGAGCAGCAGGAGAGAGCGAAGTGAGGGAAAGAGGGACAGTAATTTAATCTCCATGCAATTGCTCTGAGGATAGTAAACACAGCCTCTGGATTCACAAAGATTGAATGGAGAGGACGCACTCTCAAAATAGGCCACTCCAGAGTCACAGGTCTCATTTACCATTTACTGAAGATGGGGCAGTATAGTGCATTTATTCACAGCGAGGTAATGAGTGCAAGTGCATTTTATAAACTTTAAAACACTTGGCAAATAAAAGGCAGGGGTTATTTAGCAAGCAGAATGTGCTCCTGACACAACGTAAGAAAGGTTTCATAAACAAAGAGTTGTGACCGTTCTGGTCAAAGCTGAATCCCATGTGCCCAGCTCAGGGAGACAGTGATGCACACGTGTAGCACAAGATTTGCGTCTGTGTTCTGACCACCCTCCAGGCAGCCTGGAGTGAGTCACTTCCCCTCTGATAATCGAAAAGCGGCTTCATGAAGCTGCCCCGAAGATCAGTGGGAAAACGCACGTTAAGTACCAGTCTCTGTGCCTGGTATACAGCAAGTGCAAAGGAACGGCAGACCCCCTTTCGCATTTGAAAGCCACCATTCAGACTTAACCCACTGGAGCTTCGAAATTGAAAGGGCAGCTGTTCTTGCAAAGTCATTTTGAATCAGTGCTTGAGTTGACATCAGTTCTTACAAGAAATGACCTCAGAAACAGCCCTCTTAATCTCTGATGGGAAATTAAATTATAAAACGAATAAACAAGGGTGAACACATCCATCTGGTCACCTCAGTGGGTGCATGGAAATTGATGCGCTACCATTACATGCACAGTCCCTCCTACAGAACCGCTGTAGAAATACGGTTGGCAGCATGGGGAGTACGAGCTATTTATCTGAGGCTGGAGGGGGGTCATCACTATGCACCACAAGTATGCAGGGCATGGCTCCAGGGTCCCTGCGGAACCCGGTATAACCAGGCAGGGCAGCCTCCTGGGGAGTTTCAGCACTTGGGGAGTTCTCAGTGCTCAGACAGACGCAGTTCATCAGGAGAAGCTACCCGAGGCTCCCTCCTGCTCCTCCTGCAGGCGTCAGGCCTGTTTGAATGGATGAGGGCTATTACCGAGTGGCCTTGGGACAAAGAACTGCAGGTCCTACTGTATCTGAATCCTCTGGACAGGGTACAGCAAGGGTGAATTCAGCAGACGAGAGACAACGGGATTTGGGCTCTCTACAGCTCTTGGCAAATTTCCCACTGCACCTCCTCTTGAGTTTCCTTGTCGCTAAAACGAGGTTAATAAAAATGAGCCTTAGTCTCCTGTGTAGTTGCACGAATGAAGTGTTAGAACAGAGCTAGGCTCATAGAAAGTGCCCAACACATGTTAGATATTCTTATTTTTACTTGCAGGCAATAAAAAGGGGACTCTGGGAGGGTCCAGCTGTTAATGGGCTCCATGGTAGCCTCCAAGCTTGGATGTTTGGGTAGAAAGGTTACCAGAAAGAGTTACAAGCTGTGTTGAGGAGAGAGTGTTCAGGGCAGGTGCAAGGAGGTGAAGATGAAGCCCGGAAACAGAGTGTTCGAGACTAGTGTGATTAGCAAGGCTTGGAGACAGACCGCAGCAGAAGGACTCCCATCTACTCAGCATCTTCTATCTTCCAAATGCATGCTGGGCATTTTGTGTACATAGTGGTACCAGTTCCCACAGCAGGTAAGATACAGACCACCATTCCCGTCTTAAAGGGAAGATGCAGAGGGCTGAGAGGTGAAATGTTTTGCCAAATTCATAAAGCTCATGAGTGAAGAGATGTGGTTTGAATCCAAGCCTATTCTCTCCCTGAAATGTTTCATTATAAAGTAAGACCTGCCTATGGAAAAGAGTAACTACCCAAAAATATGCAATAAAAAATGTATCCTCCCCGACTTCCACCCTGAGCCCATTCCCCGGGGTTAAAACTCCTCGTGATCTATGTTAACCTTTCCTGAGATGTTGTGTTTTTTTTGGTGGCACTGGGTCTCTGCTGCTTTTGTTGCGGCGAGCCGGGGCCCTCGCCGTGGTGGTGTGCAGAATCCTCACTGCGGTGCTTCTCCTGCTGCGGAGCACGGCTCTGGGTGCACGGGCTGCGGGAGACACCGCTCCCGGGCTCAGCAGCCGAGCCGCAAAGGCGCTAGACCATGCAGGCTCAGCCGTCGCAGTGCCCAGGCTCAGCTGCTCCGTGGCATCTGGAATCTCCCAGACCGGGGATCGACGCCACGTCACCCGCATTGGCAGGCAGATTCTTAGCCACGGTACCACCAAGGGAAGTCCTAAAGTATACAGAGTTTAAAGTGATTTTAAAACACAGCTAGAGTATATATTAGACACCTCTCTGCTTTATTCTTATGCCTTGGAGACTGTCCTGACTCAGCATAAAGAGGACCCTCGGGCTTTGTCATTCCATGAACCAACCATAATTTGTAGCCAGTCCTGCCTGGTGGACATTTATACCTTTCCAGTCTTTGCTTCTATAATTCTGTAATGAATATCCTTGAAAAATGTCTCTGAATATATGTTTGTAGTCATTTATAGGATACATAAACCAAAAGGTTGAGTGCATTTGGGGTCTATTTTAGTAGGTTTTGGTAAAATCTAAAACTGGTGTGGTTTCCCAGTGTTCTGGAGGGCCGTCTCCTCTGTGGCCAGCTGAGCAGGAGTCGGGCTTGTTAGTTGCTCAGTCGTGCCTGTCTCTTTGAACCCGTGGACTGCAGCCCATCAGGCTCCTCTGTCCACGTGATTTTCCAGGCAAGGATACTGGAGTGGGTTGCCATCTCCTTCTCCAGGGCATCTTCCTGACCCGGAGATTAAGCCCTTGTCTTCTGCACTGCAGGCTTGTTAGGGGTTAAAGGCATACACTTGGGAGACGGGAATCCTTCCAGCGAGGCTGCAGGGTATTTTGAGATGGTTTTGATCATTTCACACATTATCTTCTTACAGAATAAGAAATGATTGATTTCTCCATTGATGCAGCTTCTTACAAAGGAGAGAGGTGGCAGTTGACTCATTCATTGTCTGTCATGTCCTGTGTTGCCCTGATGCTGGTTTAACAGGAAAATGGGGCGTGTGGGTTTACATTATCAGCCTCGTTCCCTCCCCTCACAGACCAAGGACAATTTCGCTATTTTTAAAAATGAGTGTATTTTCATTTGCGGCTGCCCTGGGCCCTTGCTGCAGTGCGTGGGCCCTTGGCAGCTGCACAGGCCTTCTCGAGATGCTCCGGCAGCGTCTGCTCTCTGGGGCGAGTGCGCGGCTTCTCTTGGTGTGGAGCATGGTCTTTGGGGCACGCGGGCTCAGGGGTTGAGGCATGAGGGCTTAGTTCCCCCACAGCATGTGAGATCTCCATTCCCAGACCGGGGAGCAAACCCGTGTCCCCTCCTCTGCAAGGTGGATTCTCAACCACTGGCCCACCAGGCACGTCCCAGTTTCGCTATTGTCTGTCCAGCATTCTCACCCTCTCTCCCCTGGTCCAGACATCTATTATGCAGAAGGAAGGAGAACTCAGTCGGGGGAGAGTCAGGCGGTGGGGTTGGAAAAGGTTATTTAGGAGGGAAAAAAAAAAGTGAGCCGGAGACGAAAAGAGAACCGAAGAGTGCCGAGTGTTTGAGAGTTGGGGCTTGTGGTAAGGAAGTCACGGCGGGGCAGCTGCCAGGTGGGAGGATAAGAGAAACTGGGGAAGGGAGCTTTACACATGATGCTGTGATTTGTGAACTGGCTGTCTCGTTAAGAGAGAAAACTAAATACTTGCTTTTCTGACTTTTTGTTGCTGGACCGTGCTTCTCTGAATGCCAGACTACCCCCAGGCCACGTGGCAGCCAGGATTTGCTCGGGTCGCGCTGTTTTTGCGCCAGCATTCTCAGTTACCCTCCTCCCCACGACGGCCACTTATTAAACACAATTTGTACAAGATGCAGCATTAGTCTTTTGCCTAGTTTTCTTTTTAAACAGTAAGGTAATACCGCTGCTCGTATTTTACAGAGAAGGAAACCCAGGGTACACGTGGTTCCGCGTTTTGCCCACAGCCGGGCTGGCCGGCCAGGACTGGAATTTGCACGCCTGTGTGTCACACCCGCAGCCCAAGCTCCAATCGCCTGTGGCATCCTGGGTAGTGTCTTGCTCTAGCGTACTCTGTGTAAATATGGGGACAGACTGCTCAGTCTGTTCAATATGCCTTTCAGTCTCTTGGGAGTGAACCCAGAACTCGTGGGTTTCTGGAATTTTTCCTGGGGAGCTGGAGAGCTCCCTGGGGGAGACAGTGAAGCATCAGCGCTTAAGAACTGCCTCAGGGACGGCAGGGACAACGGCACAGGAGACTCCTGCCTCCATAAGGGACAGAAGTGCACTTGGGGTTAGTAGAAATCACACGTGCAGCCACGCGGCGGTGAGGAGTCGACCGACGCTTAGAAAGGCTGAGTCCAGGTGCTAAGAGGTGAGACCACAGACTTGGACAGGGACAAGTTCATGAAGGCTCTGAATGCCAGGCTAACGGGTCTGGCTTTATGGTAAAAAAAACATGAGAAGTCTTGGAAGGGTTTTGAGTAGATTTTCAAACTGAGAAAATCACTCAGCTGCAAAGGAGGAGCTAGATCAGGGAGGGGCACAAGGGGCGGGTGGGGACAGTGCAGATGCTCTTGCAAACGTCCAGGTGAGAGACGACGCTGGGTGAACTCAGACAGGAGGCAAGACGAAAGGTGATACCAAAACCTGGTTGAATGTGGGATTGGAGAAAAGGGGCGGGTCCCAGGATGCCTCTGAGGGTTTCACCGCTGCTTCCCCAGGCCAGTGATGAGCATCAGCCCAGAGCAGGGAGTCCCCAGAGACAGTTCTGTGATGTGCCTACTCCCTAGGGCTCCCCCTGGTGAACCTGCGTCATAAACCGCATTGCTTCACCCAGATGTGGACAATACCTTCTTACCTCTTCCTTTACAGTCCGAGCCTCGGGAAGGGGGGCTATCAGAACCTTACTGGGGCTCAATGAAATTAGCTATGTGTCCACCCGACCCCCGCGTCCTGGGTGCTTGGGTGTCCCTGCCAGGAAAATCTACCCTGTGCAGCAGGTGTCCCTACTCACGGAAAATCTCCTGCTGGGGATGTGCAGGCCCTGTTCCTGTGATGAATTTGGGTAAACATAACTCAGAGAAGCAACAGAAAGTGAGCTCTCCTTGATGAGTCAGAATGAGCCACGTTGAAACTGGATCACTCGAGCTTCAAATCTGGAGACAACTTCCAAGGGGCCATGAGGTGAAGGAGAGAGTGGGCAGTCAGAGTTATGAAATTTCAAAGCACCAAGGATGGCAACCCACTCCAGTACTCTTGCCTGGAAAGTCCCATGGACTGAGGACCCTGATAGACTACAGTCCATGGGGTCGCAAAGAGTCGGACACGACTGAGTGACTTCACGTCACAAGGATGCTTAAAATTCCTTGAGGGGAATATCCACATCACACTCTCTTTTTCCAAGCTGGAAGGCAAACAGGGCTGAGAGCCCTGGAGAGGCACTGAGCCACACTCTGTTCTTCGCAGAGCCTAGACAGAGTGCGTCTTTGTTGAGGCAGCGTAGTGAAGGCTTGGGCACCAAGCCAGCTACACAGTTGACAGAGCCCAGCTCTACTGCTTACAATGGGACCTGAGTCCAGAGACTCGACCTCAGGGTCTTATTTTTCTCCTCTGTAAAATATAAACTGATGATGTTACCCGCATCCTCTGGTATCTTGAGGATCTGACGATGAAATAACACAGAGAAGATGCATTTAAGCAACACAAATTTTGAGCACCAGTTAGTGCCAGGCGCCACTAAGTATCAGTCTCAAAGAGGGCAGATGGGTGCCCTGTCTTCATAAAGTGGACAGTCTAGTGGGTCACAAGCTCATCATCAGCTCCAGCAGGCCTCCTGAGCTGGTGCGTGTCAGACTCTATGCTGCTGCTGCTGCTGCTGCTAAGTCGCTTCAGTTGTGTCTGACTCTGTGCGACCCCATAGACGGCAGCCCACCAGGCTCCCCCATCCCTGGGATTCTCCTGGTGAGAACACTGGAGTGGGTTGCCATTTCCTTCTCCAATGCATGAAAGTAAAAAGTGAAAGTGAAGTCTCTCAGTCGTGTCCGACCCTTAGTGACCCCATGGACTGCAGCCCACCAGGCTCCTCCGTCCATGGGATTTCCCAGGCAAGAGCACTGGAGTGGGGTGCCATTGCCTTCTCCTCTAGGAGCCCTTGTTTGCAATCTCTGTGCCTTGGTCAGAAGCTAAGGGTTGAGCATTGTATAAGCTCAACCTCTTTTCTCTGCAGAACACTAAGTTCATTTAGGGATGAGGCTGACACAAGCTCCATCCCACTGTGCCCCAGGTCCTTAGTCACAGTGCACCCATGTGTAACAGAACAGCCCTGCCTGCTAAGCTACTCGCGGAAAAGCTATCTTGTATCCCTCTCTCTCTCTCTTTTTTTGTAACCTATTACATTCTGTTTGCCTTTGTTGAGGAGAGCCTTGTTCTGGTCTAGGCTGGGGTTTTTGTAACCCGGAGCATTAAAGAAGGACTTGTCTCCTCTAATCCTGTGAGAGCAGAGGTTGCTAAGGAGACCACTGTCATATTAACTCAGTAAACACTGAGATGCTGATGACTCTAGTGAGGAGAGGCTTTCTCTTTTAAGAAAGGAAAAATCTCTCCCTTTAGATGAAGGGGGAAAGCTCTCATGGAGATTGTTGCCATCATGTTGGCAAAAGGGGATCAAATCAGTTTGCAACTCTTTATCTTTCTGTTTGTCAGGAGGCTAGCAAGGAGGCTGCGGGGGAGACGGAGGAACTCCACTGTAATCTTTCAGCTAATGAAGAACTCTAGACTCCCTAAGGTTGCCTATAGAACCCTGTGCCTATTGCAGGGAGAAAGCTATTTTTTTTTTTTTTAAGGTGGGAGCAAATAAAGAAAACGCCATCAGGAGCATCATTTTGGTAGAACGTGTACGCCTCCTTGTAGCTGGGCTGGAGAAGCAAGCGGATGTCAGTCTGGCTTGAAGATGCAGCAAAGATCCCACCCTACCAGAGGGACTAGCCCTATGCCTGAGATGAGCTCATGTTGCTTGCTTAGGCAAAGTAAAGTGAAAGGGTTCATCTGTTCCCAGACTGACGGCAGACCGGATTAGTAAAAAGTGCCTGCATGTGCATGCCTTGCATTAAAGTACTTATTGCGGGATGAAAATGATTGATCAGATGAGTAGATAGTACTCCAGCTCCCTAGAGATTTGGGTTCTGTGCTCTGATGGATATGGATGGTTCCACGGTGTATCCAGATCTGGGAACCCTCCTGTGAAGTCAGTTGAGAGTCTGTTGCAAAATATGGAGACTCTGTAAAACCGAAATAGGGATCTACCAAAGACCTCAGTGAATCCACAGGCTTTTGGTTCATGGAGTCATAAATCCATGCATTGTAAGGGCTGGATGGAAACATGATGATGTCAGAAATTTCTCAGAAGGAAGGGTGGGAGCCAGAAAGATCTGCTTCCATATTCAAGGTCAGACTAGAACCCAGGTCTCCTCACTCCCAGTCTTGTCTTTCATACCAAGAGAGTGTTGGGTGTTTTCACGGTTTCAAGTGTCTTTGTGGAATGTACTCCATTAAGTTACAGCATCACTCGTGGCTCAGACGGTAAAGAATCCATCTGCCAAGGCAAGAGACCCAGGTTCAGTCCCTGGGTTGGGAAGATCCCCCGGAGAAGGGAATGGCTCCCCACTCCAGTATTCTCTCCTGCAGACTCCCATGGACAGAGGAGCCTGGTGGGCTGCAGTCTATGGGGTCGCAAAGAGTCGGGCACGACTAACACCTTCACTCTTCCTGGCATCACGCGAGCTCATCTCCATTTGTGTCACAAGAATGCTGGGCCAGATAAGTCAACTCCTGCCTCCATTTTCTTCATGCCCTGAGTCCTTAACATCTCTGCTCCCAGCAGCTCCCGTCCCTGCTCAGCTCTTTGCTGCCCGTGTTTCCTGACCTGTTCTGTCCCCGCCAAGCAGCCCAGGGTGACAGACGGGCGGGGGCAGAGAAGATGGGCAGCTACCAGGGAAGAATCTGAGGTGTGGAGGCCTTCTGGTGACACGCACACACAGAGAGACCCAGAAAGAATGGCTTTTTCAAACACATAAATAGAAAATCACAGAGCCCGAGTGCTCACCGCCACATAATGAATGTGCTTGCCTTTTCCTAACAACACTTTAAGTCGGTAATTGGCCCAACAGGGGACTCGGACTGAACACCAACTCACAGAATAGCACAGGAAAATCGCAGAATGGCATCGCCTCCCACTGGGAGAGCCGCCTGCGTGCCGAGCGCTGTAGAGACACGAGGCTGGCATTTAGAGGAGCCGAGACATTCAGCAGAAGAAAGAGCTGTAGAAGACAGCCATCCCTGGGGTCCCTGGCCTTTTCCACATCAGAGGGTTCTTTGATATGTCCCCCACCCCCACCCCACTTCCCCTGGGCCTCATGTTCTAAAGGATCCAGCCAGGAAACGAAACCGCTCTGATCTTCAGGAAAAGGGTGTGTTTCCCCACAGAATACCTGCAGGTCTATGCAACTAACGATCAGTCAGTCAACAGGACGCTTCTAAAAAAGAAGTCGTCTACCCTGTCTAAAACAGTAACAAAACCAATAGTGACAAGACTTTTTAGGTGCCTCCTGGGGCCCTGCCAAGGTCTGCACAAGCCTTATCATACTTCATTTTTACGAGATGGTCACGAGTGATCATTCCACAGTTGAGGAGACTGTGGGAGTGACCCTCACAGCTGAAGAACTGCGGAAACTAAGGAATTCTGTAACAGCCATCAGGGTCCAAACTTGGGCTGTGGTTCAGTCGCAAAGTCCTGTCTGACTCTTTGGGACCCCATGGGCTGCAGCACACCAAGCTCCTCTGTCCTTCACCATCCCCCCGAGTTTGCTCAAATTCATGTGCATTGAGTCATTGACGCTATCTAACCATGTCATCCTCTGCCACCCCCATCTCCTTCTGCCTTCAGTCTTTCCCAGAATCAGGGTCTTTTCCAGTGAGTCAGCTCTTTGCATCAGGTGGTCAAAGTATTGGAGCTTCAGCATCAGCATCAGTCCTCTTAATGAATATTCAGAACTGATTTCCTTTAGGATTGACTGGTTGGATCTCCTTGCTGTGCAAGGGACTCTCAAGAGTCTCCTCCAGCACCACAGTTCAAAAGCATCAGTTCTTCGGCGCTCAGCCTTCTTTGTGGTCCAACTCTCACATCCATACCTGACTACTAGAAAAACCATAGCTTTGACTATACAGACCTATGTCAGCAAAGTGATGTCTCTGCTTTTTAATATGCTATAGAACTTGGGTTGATCTGACCGTAAAGTCACTCATAACCATTACATGCTGCAGCATTTTCGTGAGTCTTTTTGCAACATGGACAGTCATTTGGGGGCTATTCATTAGTTTCTTCATAAGCTTCTGCAAGACTGGAGGTTCCAGGGTAAACATTTTGTTTGGATCTCAACTTTTCCCTCAATACTTGAGGCAGTGGAGGCCCAGAGAGGATTAGGAGTTTGTTGAGTGTGGTGGTGGTGGTTTAGTCACTAAGTCCTGTCCGACTCTTGCAACCCCATGGACTGTAGCCCGCCAGGCTCCTCTGCCCACGCGATTTCCCAGGCAAGAAACCAGAGTGGCTTGCCATTTCCTCCTCCAGGGGATCATCACAACCGAGGGCCTGGACTCAGGTCTCCTGCATCGCGAGTGGTTTCTTGCTTTGCAGTGGGATTCTTTACCCACTGAGCCACCAGGGAAGCCCAACCCGGCTAGTTAGCAGCATTGCCCATTTTAAATCCTACCCTTTCTGACTCAGTCCTGAGCTCTTTCTATTCCACTCAGTGTCAGAAGCACCGGTTGAACACCTGCCATAGGACAGCATATAAGCAGCATGCACGTCATCACCCTCCAGATCTGTGTCTGCTGCAGACATTACTAATCAATCATGGAGCTCTTTCCTGCTGAGTCTGGATGTGGCTAGAGGCAGGCCTTCTCGATCAACTGGATCTGAGAAAATGAGATGAGCCCTATTTACTGTCGTCAAAATGGCAACCCAGTCCAGTATTCTTGCCTGGAAAATTCCATGGACAGGGAAGCCTTGGTGGGCTACAGTCCACAAGGTCACAAAGAGTTGGGCGTGATGGTGCACACACACGCTGTTCAAGGCCTTCCAGTCAAACCAAAACAAGTACAAAATGAGTGTCTGCTCTCAAAAATGTTACCACTTTCAGAAAATCTTATCAGTCTACAGTCCCGTCTTCGAAATACTGGGAAAGACCAGATTCAGTTCTGGTGAATTTTGGAGACAGATAAGCAGTGTTCCAAGGTGATGTCCACACTCTGCACAGAGGTCATAATAAACCTAGAGGGGAGCGGGGAGGGGAACCTCCAGGTGGGGACTGGATGTGGATGGGGGGCATGGTTTGCTGACGGGCCAATCAGAACGAGGCGGCAACCACCTGAGGTCAGCCTGTGGGTGCCTGAAGCTGAGGACAAGGGATTTAAAACCCGACGAGAAAGCTGATTCTGACAGCTGCAATAGCGTATACGTTCAGGATTTCCAGACAACAGATCTCTTTTCCTTTCCTCCTGTTTCATGTGGTGGCCATATAACAGGGAAGGTAATCGAATTCGGAGAGAAGGGTCCTAGAGCACTGCCCTTCACAACATCTTTGGGACCTCTCTGAAGTAGCCCTGGACAAGGACACTTCCCGAGTGTGAACGCCATGTGCTCAGCAATTTCGGGGGTCAAGATTCTTTCAGCCAAATAAGACTGTGTCATATAGGTTGTACTGAACCTGCCTGAGGGCCATGGCTGCTGGGGTGACGGGTGGTGGGGGCGTTAATGAAGGGGTGACCAGATTAGAGGAGGAGGGCAGAAATGTACGAAATGAACCTCACCATTTCATTTGAGATGCCAAAACATGGGGCTTTCTAAAGATCTGTGTCTTCCAGGAAGGGATTCTTTGTCATGGATGTGTCAAGCCCCTCTCCCAGGCAAGAGGAGCTCAGGAACTGTCTGTCCCTTGGAGCTTGGGGAAGGGACCAGCATCCACCCCTCGGGGCTCAGCAGCTGCTGCTGTCTGCACCATTCCGGACCCATTCTTTTTTGACTACATCACCACCACCTGCCTAAATCCACCCCTAAGCCCCCAGAGGGCGTCTTGGAGAATTATTCTCACGATTCCAAAGACAGAATCAGCCTCTTCAAACCAATGAGAGAGCAGCCCCTGCCTGGTGATTGATTCATTCTGTTCGATTCAAAATCAACCCCCCGTTGTCAAGCTTCCCCCCCATGCCGGGAGCTCTCGGAAGAAGAAATTGCACGTTGTCCTAGAGAAGGTTGGAGGTGGCGGCAGGTCCAGGTTACAGCGTCTTGGAGCATCTGACACATGTCGATGGTAGATTCTTTTGACAGCCTGGGAAAGGTTTTGCACATCAGAATCTGGGGGAACGATTTCAAGCATATTTTTATACTTTTTAAATGAGCTTTGCCATGTGTACAGCCCAGGATGTTGTTTCTGTGGAGAGAAGCTAAGAGTTCACCTCCTGGGTGTCAGGTGCAAAGATGGTAACTGCCTCGCCTACATTACCAGGTTCCTACATCCTGGTGGGCCAAATCTGACCCCTTGTTGTTCGTGCAAATAAAGTTTTATTGTGTGTGTTAGTCGCTCAGTCATGTCTGACTCTGCCATCTCGGACTGTGGCCCGCCAGACTCCTCTGTCCATGGGATTCTCCAGGCAAGAATACTGGAGTGGGTCACCATGCCCTCCTCCAGGGGATTTAAGAGAACCCAGAAAATTTGTTTGTATACACATTTGGTCTGTGGCTACTTCACAAAACAATAGCAAAGTTGACTCACGGCAACAGAGACGGAATGGGCTGCAGAACCTCAAACACTGACTCCCTTCACAGGAAAGGTCTGCTGATGCCCGATCCAGGGGCACCTCTGGGAAGCCACAGAATCCTGTATTGAAGCTGAGAGTCTGTGCCAGCCCGGGACCTCTCTCGCCTGTTTTTTTCCTGCTCAAGGACTTGCCCAAGGAGCAGACCCCTGTTAGTGCACCTGAGGCTTGTAGGCCACTGGCTTCTGTCTGTGTCCAGCGCTGGCTGGTTCAGGCTGGAGACTAGAGAGGAAGAAGAGGGTTAATCTCACATGCGCGCACACACACACACACTGATCAGCCTCAGCACAGCGCCGAGTGTGGCCCCTGTTCTGACCTCAGATTCTGGTGGACTCACCCACTGCGGTGCCAGCTTCTGCTGGGGGGCCTCAGGCCTGGGTAACACTCACTGCCTTCCTCCTTTACCTCCAGCCAAGAGCGGGCAGGGCCTTCCGGGCGGATTCCTCCCTGGGTCCCTCCCTTCGGGTGTCAGCCCTCCTGTCCGGTGGATAACTAGCTCCCTGTCCTGAATTCCCTATTCTGCATCCACGCACTGCCTGTTTTCCTTGTTCAATCCTGACACTGAATCCCAGGCCGGAGCCTGAAAGTTTGGAGAAACACAGCCTTAGGTTTTCTACTTGGTTGAGCTGTTAGAGTTTGGCTCTGAATTCTCGGGGCTTCGGTTCTGCCACGTGTTGGGAGCAGACGCCACATCAGCCAGGGAGCCCTGGCTAGGACGCCGGGCTGCCCTCGCCTCCCCAGATAAGTGCCCTTCCCCATCCTCCAATACCGCTGTCCCACCCGCAGTGAGACGGACCCCCGAAGGTGTGGCAGTTAGAGTTCCCAGTTTCTGACTTTTCTAGCCACAAACGGTGCCCCCGTCATCCAGGAAGGGCCGTCCCTCTGAGGCTCTTGGCCTGCTCCTGCATCATTCACAGTCTTAACTCACCTCTGCCCAGCTCCAGCCTCTCAGTCCAGTTAACATCAACTGCAGATCGTTTGGCCATGGAGTTCTTGGCATTTGACTCTTAGCCCTCTCTAGTCCATCTGTTTTGTTTGGGGTGGTTTTTTAGATTTTAAAATTGATTCTGAAAAAAATTAATCCGTGGGGAACTTCCCTGATGGTCCAGGGGTTAAAAGTTCTTCCCATGCAGAGTGAGGGGGTTGTGGGTTTAATCCCTGGTTGAGGAGCTCAGATCCCCCATGCTCATGGCCAAAAAGAAAAAACATAAAACAGAAGCAATATTTTAACAAATGTAATAAAGACTTCAAAAATGGTCCACATCAAAAAAAAAAAAAAAATCCATGGTCAAACATTTTAGGAAATGCTGATTTTTAAAGAGATTTCTTTACTGCAGGATGTCTTAGAACTTTTAAAATACAAAGCAGCTGAGCCTGTAGTGTTTTCAAAGCTAATTCAAACATGGAGCTCTTCTTTCTGTGTGGATGGCCTTACAGGACTTGAGATCCATGAAGTATTATTTGACATTATAAAATTCTGTCATTTTTGTCTGTGTAACTTCCATCCTCTGCCCACTCGCCTTCTTTGGGTGATGGCTACATCTCCCCAGAGACCTTTTCCATCTGGTGTGGGTGGGATAGACACCCTTGCCACCGTCTCCACCAGTAAGATTGGGAATGTAGCCCATCCTGTTTGCAGGGCTTGCTGAGAATGATAATTTGGGGTCTGAGCTCGACCAATCAGAGTCCTTGCTAGGTCCTTTCTGGCAAGAAGTTCAGGAAAGACTTGTTTTTTTTCTTCCACTGGGGTTGTTGAGTTGCTAGGGTACTACTAGTAGGCCAGCAAGTCAAGTGGCTGTCGGGTGGAGGGAACCTACTTGAGCAGAAACCCAAGCCACGGAAGACAGCAGAACCGAGAGACGGAGAGCAGAGCCCTGCAAAGACTCGCTGAACCTCTGTGCTCAGTCAGGTCCAAAGCGTGTTCCATTCCTCTGACCTCTTAATTAGATGAGTTAATGAACTCCATCATCCCTTTTTAAATTGCATTTTGCTTAAGCTCGTTTGAGTTCACTTTTTCCTCTCTCACAAATGGAATGCATCTGACTTATTGATGAAGACAACCTAGCCTCCTCTGGTTCGGTTTACCCACCATGCCACCTTCGGTCAGAATCCCCCTGCTGGCCCTGACTCCTCAGAGTTCTGTCCCCAAGATTCAGCTCCAAGGCTGGTGTTCTGGTCTGCCCATCCAGGGTCCCCAAAGAGAGGTAGGCTGTGTGGAGGTAAGTAGCTGAATATGGAGCTGACAGATGGAATGAGACAGGAGCCCAGCGTATAGCCTCCAAGCATAATTCGTCAGGTCAGTCTCAGCTTCCTGGGGACTGGTCCCGTGCAAACCTACTTGGTAGGCTCTTGGGGAAACAGTGACCCAGCCCTGGGCCTTTCCTACGGTTATGCCATGATTCTCTGTTTGCTCTAACTGTCTGCATTCTCTGCAGTTACAATGTTCCGACATCAAAGATCATTGATTCCAGATCATTGATTCTGGAATAATTAATTTCCTTGGTGCAGCTAGAAAACAACATATGTTGACTTGAATGATATTCAGATGAATAGAAGAGACTGAGGTCTCCCATCTGAGTGGTGGTTCTAATTTGGAAAGTACTCACGTGGAATGGCAGCAGTGCCAAGGATTCAGGTGTAGACAAGCGGCAGCAATGGGGGAAATCCGAGGTGTGAAGGGCACGGTGGAAATACTACCATGCGCAGCACCGCACGTGTGGACGGGAGCTTCCACACTCACTCCGGCTGGTGACGCCGGCCGCCCTCTGAGCTGGCAAGGGTGCGGCATTTCCCTTTGCAGACATGACTGAGGGAGCCAAAAATATGAAGTGGCCTGCCCAAGATCGCAAGGCCAGAGGGAGGCAGGCAGGCCTCGACGCGGGCGCTCCGGCCCTGGTCCAGCTCTCTTCACGCACCACCCTGCAGGCGGTGCTGGCTGCTGCCCGTCGGTGGTCAGGGTGGGACTCCCATTTCCTGAGTTCCCAGCCAGTGCCTACAGTGACTCTGCCCTCAGTCCTTACTTACCCCAAGGTGTAAATTTACCACCCCGTGGTGAACATCATCTTGCTACAGCATCTGCATTTTCTTCCCACCTCCAGCCTTTCCAGTTGCCGCCAGTGGGACTGCAGATGCCAGCTCCAGCCACAAAGGGTCTGAGTCTGAGAGCAGTGTGGCTGCGATTTAGGCTTTTCCCCGATCAATCCTGTCTGGATTCAGTGGCTTCTAGCTTCTTAGGGCATCTTAGCAAATCGAATAATTTTTTTTTGACAGTAAAGTCTTTTGAAGATAATCCTTGATATCACGATGGACCTGAGTAAATTTTATCATTCTTAAGAGACTCACCCAACTCCACTGAGATGAGTAAACAGAATTTAATGCCATCATTAATTATTAGTTAAAGCATTAATTATCCTTCCTTTAATGTCTTTCTCCCCAGCTCAGTCATAAGCTCCAGGGGAAATCGTGCCTGTCCTGGCCATCGCTTCGACTCCTCAGCAGTAGTAAATGGTTGAGCACATTGTAAATACTTACATTAGGAAATAACACAATGATTGGATGAATAAGCAAACCATTAAGACACAAAAGCGGAAGTGTTGGATGCTCAGCCGGGCCTGACTCTTTGCGACCCTATGGACTGTAGCCCGCCAGGCTCCTCTCTTCCTAGGATTTCTCAGGCAAGACTACTGGAGTGGGTTGCTATTGCTTACTCTAGGGGATCTTCCGGGTCCAGGGATCGAACCCGGGTCTCCTGCACAGGCAGGCAGGTTCTTTACCATCTGAGCCCCCAGTGAAAGTGAAAGTGAAAAGTCACTCAGTCCTGTCTGACTGTTTGTGACCCCATGGACTGTAGCCCACCAGGCTTCTGTGTTCATGGAATTCTCCAGGCAAGAATACTGTAGTGGGTTGCCATTTCCTTCTCCAGGGGAATCTTCCTAACCCAGGGATTGAACCCAGGTCCTTTTTCACTTTAGTGAAGCATTAAGATTAGATAATTAAATCAGCACAACCAGCTTACTCACTGGCTGATCCTGGATAAACATCAGCTCCTAAACGTTATGGCCAGGCACAAGTTCTCTGTTCAGTCAGTACTATTCACTGCCCGCCACTCAGCCACGTAGCTGCTACTGTCTTACTGTGGGCCAGGAATGTCTCAGATTTGGAGCCGCTTCATATTCTTTCTAGAATGGATCAAGTGCAAACACACAGACATTCAAACATGTAAACACACACACACACAAACACACATATATCTGTGTACATACATATGAAATACATTTTTAAAATCTTGATTTTATTAAGATGTCAGTACTACTCAAAGCCATCTACAGTGTTAATGCAATCTTTATCAAAATCCCATTGGTGTTTTTTGCACAAAAAGAAAAACTCATATTAAAATTTATATGGAATCTCAAAAAGACCCCAAGTAGCTGAAACGATCCTGTAAAAGAACAAAGCTCCAGGATTCGTACTTCCTGGTTTCATATCTTACGACAAATCTGTACTAATCAACATAGTGTGTTACCGGGTCAATGACAGAGAGACCAATGGAATAGAATAGAGTCCAGAGGTAAACCCTGACAGTTATGGTTCAGTGGCTTCCAGTACGGAGGCCAAGACCATTCAGTAGGAAACTGCAGTATTTTTCAAGAAATAGTGCTGATATGGTGGCTCAGATGTTAAAGCATCTGTCTCCAATGCAGGAGACCTGGGTTCGATCCCTGGGTCGGGAAGATCCCCTGGAGAAGGAAACGGCAAGCCACTCCAGTATTCTTGCTTGGAGAATCCCATGGACCGAGGAGCCTGGTGGGCTCCAGTCCACTGGGTCACAAAGAGTTGGACACGACGGAGTGACTTCACACACACCCAGTGCTGATAAAATTGGGTATTCACATGCAAAAGAATGAAACTAGACCTTCACCTAAGACCACATACAACAACTAGCTCAAAGTGAGTCAGAGACCTAAAAACGTAGAATGCAGACCAGCTCCACTCAAGTGCTGGGTGAGGTCGCATGACCCAGACGTGGCCAATCAGAGCATTTCATTCTCTTGGCCAAAAGCATGGGTTTAGGGATGAGCAATGACCTTGGCTGGTCCAGTGAGTCAGCCCTAGGATGTTTGCCCCAGTCTTGGGACAGGGAGCTCTTTCGCCTACTGGGGTCTTTAGCTGGAAATGAAACTTCCAGCTGTCTGCAGCCAGTTTTACCATCTTGCTTGCATTTAGGAATGAAGATAATACTTTGGCTTCAGGAGAGCAGAAGTGAGAAAAAGAGAATGTTGGGAAAGCAAAATCAACGGGCACTTAGTGTGACTGTCTAGATACAGATACACCTGAAGATCACCCACCTTAAAGCGTAGCAACCAGGACACTTAGTTGTTTAAACTAGTTCGACTTGGGTACCTGTCATTTGCAACTAGAAGGGTCTTGATGAGTATATCTTTGGCCTGTAACATCTAGCACAGCACTAAAGCATAAGAGGTGTTCAGTGCTAACTAACTGTGTCATAAGCATCTAGTTCTGGGGTCCCCAACCTCCAGGACCCAGACCAGTGCCTCCTGTCAAGTGAGCATTAGATTAGAAATAAGGTACCCAATAAATGTAATGTGCTTGAATCATCCTGAAACCATCCCTCCCACCCCCAGTCCATAGAAAAATTGTCTTTCATGAAATTGGTCCCTGGTGGTAAAAAGGTTGGGGACCACTGATATTGTTGACAGCTGGTACCTACTCTGTAGGGCTTCCTGGGGTGGCACAGTGACAAAGAATCCGCTTGCCAAGAGGAAGCCACAGGAGACACAGGTGCGGTCCTGGGCCGAGAAGGTCCCCTGGAAGAGGGAACGGCAGCCTGCTCCAGTCTCCTAGCCTGGGAAATCCCACCCACAGAGGAGCCTGGGGGGCTGCAGTCCCTGGGGCTGCAAAGGCAGACACAGCTGAGCAGGCACACAGCTCTCGTCCTAAGTCCGGGAAGGGGCCATCGTGCACTTGAAGGTTTGGATGCCAGTCCTGGCTGCATCTCCATCCCTTTCATCTGACTTTTGGACCCATTACTACTATTGTCTGAGCCTCAGTGCGGAACAGCCTGGGGTTGGAACAGATCAGACATCGCAGATTGGAGGTTGTGGGCTGGACACAACCCTTCTTTCGGTGTTTCATTGGCCTCCGCAGTATTTCATAATTTAATTTCATACAAACTCAAATATCCAGCTTCTCCAGAAAAATCGGGAGTCAGTCCACACCAACCCCCTCGTTGCCACACAGCAGCGATAGACGGATTTTAAGAGGGGCGCGTCTACACTAGCGCAGGTCCCACCCGCCTCATCATCTTTCGCTTGTCTGCCCCACTCAGCTTGCGGCCTGCTGACCCAAGAAGCACATGAGCTTGTCCTGTCCAGACCATTCTTTTTCAGTTTTAGGGTTTTCTGAGAGGGCAGCACATACCCTTTGTGGTCAAGCGAAAGAGATGGAAACCAAGTAGGGAAACACCCCTAGGACGGGAAGCCATCAGTTCTAACCTCTCCGGGGTCCCTTGGAGGATCCTCAAGCCCAGAGAAACGGCAGCAGTCGGGGGCAGAGACGAACAAGCTGAGATGGTTTGTCTTCGCCTCTCAGACAAAGCAAATCCTTCTCAGTGCGAAGCCTCCCTGGCTGCTTTGATGTCCCTCCTCCAAGCGGCACCACTTCAGAAAAGAGAGGCAAGCAGGGGCAGCGAGCTGAGAACAAAGAAGCATTTCCTGGGCTGCTAATTATTCTCCTTCTGTGTAAATAATTATCTGGAAGAGGAGAGGAAAAAAAAAAAAAACAAACCAGCTCACAGCTAAAGAGCTGGAAAGGCAAAAGGAGGATGAAAGGGGCTGAGGGTCTGATGCGTCTCCGGGAGCAATCCTTGAAGGGAAAAACGAGGCACAGAAAATCCCCCTCCCTGTGTTCTAAATTCCTAGCCCGGGACGTTCAAAGCCCTTGGCCTTGGTGCTGTAATTAAATCGTGGTTCTGGGAGCTGGTGTGTGGATAAGCCGACGGTTTCTGCTGGACTCCACTGGAGCCCTAGAGCCCTAGAGGCTCTGGGTCAGCTGAGCCTGAGTCTGAGCTTGGCTTGGCTGCTGACTATAAATGGGGTTTAGGGACAAGGTGCTTCTTCCCACCTCAGGGTCTGTGCAGAGGCCCATCTGAGGACAAGTCTGGGAGAGCGTCAGGAAGGTGCGTTAGGGGCTGGCGGAACAGTTCTGGGGGAAAAAGCAGCAGACTTGAGCAGGCCTGGGGCGTGAGGGGTGGGGAGGAAGCACACAGCTGCCCAATAGCAAAAGAAACAGAAGTGCTGGTCTTTTTTTTCCTGAGTGCAAAGGGGCGTTTGAGTTTCTCCCTGGAGGTGTAGGGAGAACAGGTGATAAGCAAGCCTCCCAGACTGGCAAAGGAAGGGAACTGAATGGAGGGGTCACTACCCACTACCGGCTCATCTCTGCCTAGACAGTGAGGCCATTCACTGGCCGGGCATCCGGGGCATCCATGGAGGACCTTTAGAAGCATGAAACAGGACACCCCAGTCACACAGTCATCCACAAAAAGGGCTGTGCCTCCAGGGCTGTGCGTGTACCTGGAGGGCAGAGGAAGAAAAGGTCGCATTCAGCTGTCTGCACACTCCCGAAGCAGGCACCCCAGTAGATGACACGATATCGTCTCGTCCACGGCCTGGGGGAGCCGGATACCAGAGAGACTGCTCCGGAATCGCTACTTGGCGCCGGAGAACCGGGGCCCCTGGCTTTGTGAGGGGCAGGAGGATTTCCTCTCTTCCCATCGGATCAGGAGACAGATGATACCTGCGCTGTGGAGTCTGGGAGTGGGGATCGCGGGGCAGGGCTGTTCCGGCTGCTCCAGAGGAGACTCCGAGGGTCCCCGTCATCAAGGGCAGTGAGAGACGGTCTCCAGGGCGAGTGTGGGCTGAACACCAAGGATTACTGACGGAGATGCACAATTAGGCTGGGCCCCAGATGAGCCAGGTGAGCCAGGATGAGCTACGGAGCCAGTTTACTTCCCCTGTGTTGGGTCATCTGGGGGATAAGGTTACTAACCACACTCTATCCTTAACCCTAACCCTCACCTAACCCGAATCCTCACCCTAATTCCAGCTAAATTTGAATTTCAGAATTTTTTTTAAAAAGCCACAATTTTGAGCATAAGCATATCCCATCCAATATTTAGGATATACTCACACTAAAAAAGATTGCACTGTTTATCTGAAATTAAAATTGACCTGGGCATCTTTTATTTGCTCAATCTGGCAATCCTGTTTGGGAACTTGGTGGAAATTTAATATAGGGATGGGACTGAAGACTTGTGACCTTCGGGGTGAAACGTTTTGGTTTGGCCAGCACAGTGCTTCAAAACTAAGGATGTTTCAGGAGTACCCTGGCGGTCCAGCGGTCAGCACTCCAGACTTCCACTGCAAAGGGCATGGGCTCTGCCCCTGGTTCCCCTGGTTGGGGAACTGAGATCCCCTGAACTGCACAGTGAAGAAAAAAGATGTTTCACATAGAACCCCAGCTTCCACCTTCTCTGGAGAAGTCAGAGGTCAGGCCACACCTCCCCCGGGCCACCGGTTTACCGCTGTCCTTACTCCCGCCTGTCTACCAGGCCCCAGTTTGCCCTTTGGCTGGCCTTTGTATCGCTGGCGTTTAAGACCTAGAGAGACCCTGCTTCGCCCACTGCAGCTGACTCACTCTTCCGAATGAGAGCCTGGAGTCACGGATCCGAGGTTCAGCTTTGGCAGGGTGCTCACCACTCTCCCGCCACCCAGGTCTTCACCTTCCCGTCTAGAAAGTGGAGATAAGTCCTGCCCTACCTCGTTCTGGAATGGGATAAAGGTGGGAAGAAAGTGTGAGCCTGAAAGTTCTCTGTGAGAGGAAGTGACGGATCACCCTTCACCCTGCCATCAGATGATCTTCCCAAAGTATCTCTCCATGGTTTCCCGCAAGATGTTCTGCGAACTTCCGCCACGGCCTGCAAGGCTCAGAGGCTGGCTCACCCGCGGGGGTGGGATGTCTTCAAATCCGTCTCCTCCTACTGCCTTCTGTGCAATGCTGCAGACCCTGGACTTTCCAGGTCCTCAGACTCACCCTGGCCTCTTGTGCCTGGAGCGTGCCCCCTGCCCCTCTCGGTGACTGTAGCTTGATTTCCACCTCCTTCTCCCCACACTCTGTTCAGACATAGCTGTCCCTGCTATCGGCCACTCCTCCCTGTCCTTCTTCGACATGATGTTTCTCCCGCCCATCAAATACCAGCCCTGAAAACAGACAGACACCAGCCCTGGCTCATTTGAACTAAGACGAGGGTTATGGGAAGGTCCTGGGTCATGCACACAGACCTCAGGGATCCTAAAGGTAGGAGGGTGGCCTCTCTTAAAGCCTCGTCCTGTGTGACACAGTCCCAGCTGCTCTCTGTCTCTGCATGACTCCGATCAGACTTTAAATTCTGAGCAGCAGTTGAGATTGGCCGCAAGTGTGTGGCATCTGCGACTGGCAGCCTCACCCGAGAAGAGCCAGGGCAAGAGGGGTGTGGTTGGAGGGAGGAAGTTGTCCAAAAAGAAAGAGAAGGTGCTGTTACCTCAGGAAGCAAGGATGGGACGCCGGTAGACCAGGCCAACTGGGGTCCCGCACAGGCCTGGATCAGCATTATCTTCTGTTTTGCTGTGGTTTCCCCCTTTTTGCCTCTCACTATCCACACTGTCAATCCCTTGAGATCAGCGCCTTTGATTCCCCAGGACACACACAGCCTCACTGTCCCGGAAACTCAATGGAAGCTCCATAAGGGTTCATGGAATGAAGCAGGGTCTCTCTGGCGGAAAAGAGTCAGCAGGCCTGAGGCTGTGGCCTTTGGGAAGGTCTGTGTGCCGGGCTGGTCTCCACGCTGGCGTCTGGGAACGTGACTTTCAGAATGCTTCAGCTTGGTCAGGTGGATTTTCTGGGCCTGGATTGTTCATACGGTGTGATTTATGCTTGCTTTCCTTCTAGAAGCCTGGAAGTTTGGGTAATTCCTGGCAGAGAAATCTATGTGGCTAGCCCTCAGTAAATGACCTAAGTTGTGAGTCTCAAACAGGCTACTCTGGGCCTGTATTACAAATGTGTGGTTGCATTTTTGCTGCTGGAGGGAGAGAGCACCCTGTGTGACCCCCCGCCCCCGAGGAGGGAGAGAGCACAGGGCCTGGGCAGGGATTCCTCCCCGGCCTCCTCCCCTTACTGAGATGCCCACACACCCTGCGTCCCTGTTGGACATTAGCCGTGGGGACAGTGAGGTGCTGAGTCCCGTGAGGATCCAGTGAATCACTGGGAGTGTGGATGGTCTTAAGAACCCCCCAGAATGGGACCAGACCTTTCAAGCAGGGCCCACAATTTACATGGCACTTTTACAACACCTTTGCATTCAACTTTTGAACCTTCGAGTGAGGGAGGTAATGCTCTTGCTTTATCGATTAGGACCCTAAAGCTCAGAGAGGGGACGGGTTTTGGCCAAGGGTGCAGAGCCAGTAAAGGGAGGGATGGTTGTGTGGACCTGTGTGTGTGCCCTGCTCCAAAGTCGCGCTAGAGCGTCTCCCCTACAGGGAGGAGGAGGGCTACCCCGCGACGGTAGCCTTCTAGTGCTCGGGACCACTCCACTCTGAGCCTCGAAAGCGGGACGGCTCCTGTGGGACCAGCCAGTGGGTGGCTCAGCTCCTCTTGTCAGCAGTAGAGTTGGAACTTGCCCCTGTGCCCGTTTGACCCTGGAGTCCCCGAGTTCAGAATGTTGCCATTTCTCGGCCATGTGGCCTCCGACATCCCACTCCCTTGCTCCAAGCGTCAAAGTATCTCTCCATGGTTTCCCGCAAGATGTTCTGCGAACTTCCGCCACGGCCTGCAAGGCTCAGAGGCTGGCTCACCCGCGGGGGTGGGATGTCTTCAAATCCGTCTCCTCCTACTGCCTTCTGTGCAATGCTGCAGACCCTGGACTTTCCAGGTCCTCAGACTCACCCTGGCCTCTTGTGCCTGGAGCGTGCCCCCTGCCCCTCTCGGTGACTGTAGCTTGATTTCCACCTCCTTCTCCCCACACTCTGTTCAGACATAGCTGTCCCTGCTATCGGCCACTCCTCCCTGTGCTTCTTCGACATGATGTTTCTCCCGCCCATCAAATACCAGCCCTGAAAACAGACAGACACCAGCCCTGGCTCATTTGAACTAAGACGAGGGTTATGGGAAGGTCCTGGGTCATGCACACAGACCTCAGGGATCCTAAAGGTAGGAGGGTGGCCTCTCTTAAAGCCTCGTCCTGTGTGACACAGTCCCAGCTGCTCTCTGTCTCTGCATGACTCCGATCAGACTTTAAATTCTGAGCAGCAGTTGAGATTGGCCGCAAGTGTGTGGCATCTGCGACTGGCAGCCTCACCCGAGAAGAGCCAGGGCAAGAGGGGTGTGGTTGGAGGGAGGAAGTTGTCCAAACAGAAAGAGAAGGTGCTGTTACCTCAGGAAACAAGGATGGGACGCCGGTAGACCAGGCCAACTGGGGTCCCGCACAGGCCTGGATCAGCATTATCTTCTGTTTTGCTGTGGTTTCCCCCTTTTTGCCTCTCACTGTCCACACTGTCAATCCCTTGAGATCAGCGCGTTTGATTCCCCAGGACACACACAGCCTCACTGTCCCGGAAACTCAATGGAAGCTCCATAAGGGTTCATGGAATGAAGCAGGGTCTCTCTGGCGGAAAAGAGTCAGCAGGCCTGAGGCTGTGGCCTTTGGGAAGGTCTGTGTGCCGGGCTGGTCTCCACGCTGGCGTCTGGGAACGTGACTTTCAGAATGCTTCAGCTTGGTCAGGTGGATTTTCTGGGCCTGGATTGTTCATACGGTGTGATTTATGCTTGCTTTCCTTCTAGAAGCCTGGAAGTTTGGGTAATTCCTGGCAGAGAAATCTATGTGGCTAGCCCTCAGTAAATGACCTAAGTTGTGAGTCTCAAACAGGCTACTCTGGGCCTGTATTACAAATGTGTGGTTGCATTTTTGCTGCTGGAGGGAGAGAGCACCCTGTGTGACCCCCCGCCCCCGAGGAGGGAGAGAGCACAGGGCCTGGGCAGGGATTCCTCCCCGGCCTCCTCCCCTTACTGAGATGCCCACACATCCTGCGTCCCTGTTGGACATTAGCCGTGGGGACAGTGAGGTGCTGAGTCCCGTGAGGATCCAGTGAATCACTGGGAGTGTGGATGGTCTTAAGAACCCCCCAGAATGGGACCAGACCTTTCAAGCAGGGCCCACAATTTACATGGCACTTTTACAACACCTTTGCATTCAACTTTTGAACCTTCGAGTGAGGGAGGTAATGCTCTTGCTTTATCGATTAGGACCCTAAAGCTCAGAGAGGGGACGGGTTTTGGCCAAGGGTGCAGAGCCAGTAAAGGGAGGGATGGTTGTGTGGACCTGTGTGTGTGCCCTGCTCCAAAGTCGCGCTAGAGCGTCTCCCCTACAGGGAGGAGGAGGGCTACCCCGCGACGGTAGCCTTCTAGTGCTCGGGACCACTCCACTCTCAGCCTCCAAAGCGGGAGGCTCCTGTGGGACCAGCCAGTGGGTGGCTCAGCTCCTCTTGTCAGCAGTAGAGTTGGAACTTGCCCCTGTGCCCGTTTGACCCAGGAGTCCCCGAGTTCAGAATGTTGCCATTTCTCGGCCATGTGGCCTCCGACATCCCACTCCCTTGCTCCAAGCGTCTAACCCTTCATTTGTAAAATGGCGAAACACGCATCTAACTGACTGTAAGAGGAATACAGCCCCTCCACAGTGCCTAGTAGAAAGCCAGCAGTCGCCGGTTCCTCTCTCTCCCTCACTCCCCTGTGTGAATCCGACCACTGTCTCTGCCCGTTTCCCCTCTACAAAATGACGGGGCGAGTTCAGAGCTGTCAGGGTCCTTCTGGGGCTGACATCAGATATCAAACGATGAGCAGCCTTTTAAAATCCCATGAGTGCTGATCATAAGTGGCAGATCAAACCTACCTCCACCACTTAGAAGCAAGGCTGTATACGTGTTGTGCAAAGACAGTCAGGCGAAAACACTCTCCAGCCTCTCCCAGACGGGGGTCCTGGAGGAAGACAGGTCAGAGCGCCGGAAGGTTCCTTGTTTCACGAAGGCAAGGGCAGAGGGGAAAGGGAGGGCAGAGGATTTACATATGGGGTTGGACTCTCTGCAGCCAGGGTCGCCAGTGTGTTTTTACAGAGCTCAGTGGACCATTTGTATAGAGCTTGTGGACAAAAATGAAGAATGCCTCGTCAGGAGGCAATAGGGAGTGGTGGGGACTGCGGCAAACTCCAGACCCCATGCCGAGCCTTGGAGAGGCAGCCTCCCAGCTCCAACTGTTTCTGCCAGATGGGAAGGCAGGAATGGTACTGCCAGATGGTCTCTCTCTCTTTTTTAAGAGAAGCCAGAATTTAAAGTAAAATATTTCCATTTTAAGTGTTAGCTTGAATTTTCCTGAAGATCTCTGCGAGTGCATTAGAACTCTTCAAGTGGCTGAACTGGCCCATAGTCTATTTGTTTGCAATCTCTGAGCAAGCCTCATTTGCAGCCTCTTTGCCACTAAATCCTGAAGGATTTGTGACCACGGTTTGCCCCTGCATCTTCTAAGATGATCATTTCCAGAGGCATGAGAGGATGATTTTGAAGAAAAGCCAGCATCACTGAAGTTTTAATTATTATTCCCCCCAAGTCCAGTGTCTTTTTATCCCCCTTTACTTTTGTTCAGGTGGTGTCCCTCCTCAAAATAACAGCTACCTGGACAACTCCTATTGAGCCTTCAAAACCCAACTCAAATGCCCACTCCTATGTGAAGCCTTTACCGATTATCACCCTCTTTTCCCAAGGATTTTAATTCCTTGCCGCAACTCTGCATCCCAGCCACTCTCATCTCATGTATTAATGAGGGCCTTTTCATTAAGGGACTGTTTACAACGGAATATGCGTTACAGTGGGCAGGGATTCTGGAAACCCACTAGATAAGGGGAGACACTGGGCTAACAACACTGGGGAACGGTCACCCCTGAGCTCTGAAGCTGCAAAGGAAGGAGCGGGTCCAGCAGTCACAGAGGACAGGACGATACCGGGTTCCCTGAGAGTCAGCTCCCAGGGACGCTATCAGGGGGAGCCTGGAGAATGAACCCCCAGCCTCACTTTCCTCCTGCGGTCCCGTATCTTGTCGGAGCCTTCCGTTGGCAGAGCACAGCTGGAGCAAGAGGCAAGGGGGCCTGCTGGTGTGGTCCGTAAGGGCTGGCCTCTGGAGGCAGAGCAGGCTGCAGTGTAGGGGCCAAATAGATGACGCCCCGCTCCCGCCCTCCTTGCGTGGGCCTCTCCACGGCTCGGTGTTTCTGGTCCCCCAGAGACTGGAGACTGCCAGCAGACAGTCATAGATGCAGCCCCCAACGCCGGCACACGGTAGGCGAAACTAGCGCTAGAAATCACTTACCGCGCCGTATAGCACCTGGGGAAGCATGGGGAGTGATGAAGGATTATCTTTAGATGGTGCATAGGCGCCAGGTAGTCATGAACTATTTCACCAGCTGTTACCTGATGCACAAAGTGAAATCTACTTTATCGGCACCTACTCTGTGTGGTATCACCTCTGACCTCCAGGAACTCGTAACGTAAACTAGCAACACTTGGAGCATGGAAATTAGCATCCATTCCAAAATTTCCCTGTCTGGCTGCCGAAGGACACTGGCTTTGCTACGATGCTCAGGGATGTTATCTCAGAAAAGCCCATTATCAAGTATAAGGGCCTATGGATTAAGCAAATATCTTTCTTGCAGGACTTGTCTGAGCCTTTAACATACCCCCGTGTGGTGTGAGCCTCCTAAAGAGCCTCATAGCAGGAACGTTAGCCAAGAATTATTTGGTCACCGGATCTTTTTCCCCAAGGAGCATCTCGGAAATCCATTTTGTTGAAATATACTCTGGAAAACGTGGATCTTCTTGAATCAGTTCATTTTACAGATGGGAAAACTGAGGCTCCGATGCAGCTGTCACCCACCAGCCTAGCGGGGAGCACAATTTGCATAAGGAGGCAAGTGTTGGACTTGCACCCTTTGTTGCCTTCTTTCTCCACAGGATGGTCGGCTCTCTCTTGGTGGGAGTCTCCCCCCAAACTGGGACTGGGAATTGGACGGGAAGTAGTGGGGGGTCCTTTTTGCTCAACAGCCAGTGGGCCTCTGGCGGTGGCTCTCATGGAACCCTGGGCCCCTAACTGATGGGTCTGACCCATTGTGAGACGTCGTTGCCATGAAGAAGCTCGTGGGGTCGTGGGAGAGAGGAGATGACAGTGGGTGAGGGGTGGAGAGGCTGGTTGAGCACTGCCCTCCCATGGGCGACCTTTCACGGTCTCTCGTGGCCGAGTCCGCTGGCCACAGGCACCAGGCAGGGAGCGCCATTCTCGGCAGGACAGCCAGAGCAGATTTATTAGACAGCAAGCCCAACGGCGGCTCTCTGGCGCTGGAAGCCCTCTAGGGGCTTCTTTGTGCTTCAAGACAGTCTATTTCTTTCTCTCTTTTTTGAGTTTTATTTTGTGCTGGAGTATAATTGATTTGCAATCTTGTGTTAATTTCAGGCGTACAGCAAAGTGATTCAGTTATACACATCCATGAATCTATTCCTTTGCAAATCCTTTTCCCATTTAGGTTAAGACAGTATTTCTTTTTGTTCATAATGATAATTTTTATTTTAGAAATGATGCATAATGAAGAAAGACAAAACCAAATACAGGACCGAATGAAGAAAGAAAAATAAGACAGTATTTCTTCTCACAGATCTTACCTTTCTCTTTGGCCTCATTGGGTGGCACCGACTGCCTTGACCCTCCCCACAGCACTCACCGCGTTCCGGCCAGTGGACACAAAATTGAGCTCCCAGACTCACTGCTCTGCTGCCCACATACTCTGCCTTGTTCTGTTTCACCCAGAGCTCTCTCACCATCTGATTGCTCGGCCAGCTTCTGCTGTGAGAGGCGGGGTGGTGGCTGGTGAATGCATGGCGACCAAACCCAGCTTTGTCACTTCTTAGCTGTGCCGCTTTGGGAAAATGACTTAATCTCTCTGAGCCTCAGCTTCCTTATCCCTAAGATGAGGATAATAAGACTCCTTGCCTCGAAAAATATTTTAAGCATTAAATGGAGTAATAGGCATGAAGACCTCCCTGGTGGCTCAGAGGTTAAAGTGTCTGCCTGGAATGCTGGAGACCTGGGTTCAATCCCTGGGTCGGGAAGATCCCCTGGAGAAGGAAATGGCAACCCGCTCCAGTACTCTTGCTTGGAGAATCCCATGGAGGGAGGAGCCTGGTTGGCTACAGTCCATGGGGTCGCAAAGAGTCAGACACGACTGAGTGACTTCACTTTCACTTTCATGGGTCATATGGTAGGTACTCAAAAAGTGGTGGTTCTGATTATTCTCCCTTCAAATTTCCATTTAGAGGCCGATCCTCTGGGAAAGCTCTGATTTTCCCCAACACATACACACAGACACACACACACAGACACACACACAGAGTCGTTCTCACATCTCCCTAAGGTGCCTATACTTTCTCCAGCTCTGCATTTATTTCATGGTAAAGCGATTATCTGGGCTTCTCCAGTGGCTCAGTGGTGAAGAACATGCCTGCCAGTGCAAGAGACAGGGGCTCGATCCTGGGTCGGGAAGATTCCCTGGAGAAGGGCATGGCAACCCACTCCAGTGTTCTTGCCTGGGAAACCCCATGGACAGAGGAGCCTGGCGGGCTACAGTCCACTCACCTTGCCATCCGTCTGCCTCCTGCAATCATCAGCTCCAGGCAGGCAGGAACTGGACCTTGTGGCACTCCCCAGCACCCAGGGCAATGCTGGACTCAGAGTCAATACCTCTGACCCAGCCAAAACGATTTCCATTACTGACTTCTGTGTTAAGAGGGGAAAGAGAGCCTGCGTCAGAGCAGGTGCTGAGTGCTGGACTCAGGGAGGGGATAACAGTGTTTGCCCAAAGTCACCAAGCTGGTCAGTGACAAAGGCAGAACTGACTCAAGACTCACAAGCCTTGTCTGGGACATCTTCCATTACCACCGAGGCCATCCAGGAGGATCCCAGCTCCCATGACCCCTGAAGACTCAAGACTGGAATGCTCCCTCTAAATTTTGAAAGGGATAAGGAAAAGTTTACTCTGTGTTTTGTGTGTTTTGGGCTCAAAACCCCAAGCAAGTATTCCGTTTCCTGAAAGACACTGGGTCCGTGTCCTTTTCAGCATAGCAGCAAAGGTCGCCTTGCTGAATTGTGGTCCTGGTGACTTCTTTTAAAGAGAGTGAGCAGGGGAATGCGTTGCCAAGTAAAACGACTCCGAGGAAACAGGTGGGATCCGGGAGAGGCCCCAGGCTCAGATTTCCCCCAGTGAAATGCGGCTGTCTCTGGCTTCCGCTGTGAATTGTCTTTCAGGCAGCCCAGCCGGGACCGGGTCCAAGGGATCGCCTTGACTCTGTCCAAGGCAAGTGTCCTTGGTTCTGTTAGGCTCCACGCTTCCCTGGGAGCAGCTGCAGGGGCTTCTGAATGGGTGACCTCATTTTAGCACAGAGATCATTCATGGCACTTAGCACAGCAGAGTGGGCTTAGAGATCCATCCTGGCCACCTCTTTACCTGCAGGAAAACTAAGGCTGGGAGGCAGAGAGTAATTGGAATTGCGTTACTCAGTGGCAGATCTTGAACCTGTCCACCTTTCTATGGCACCTGGACATTCTTGCTAGCTATTTCTGGATGTCTTCTGGCTGATGAGATGGTCAGATTGCAATGGATTTGAAATAGCCATGCAAAACGTGGCAGTGTTCCCACTTAGCAATGGTAGGTTCCCTTGTGAAACCCTTCAGTGGCCCACGATGCAAAAATTAGAACAAGGGAGATAAGTATGTTAGCTAAGGTTTGTTGCCTAGCTACCAGAAACCTTCCCAAATGCTTTCTATTCGTGGCCTTGCTCACCATTCCCAGTGACCCAGAGGGGCGTCATCACCCTTTTACCGATGAACAAACTGATCATGAGAGAGAGTGAGAGACGTGTCCAGGTCACGCAGCTGAGACGCGAGAGAGCCAGGACAGGATGCTGACTGCGTGATGTGTTTTTCTGACACCACAGCTCACGCACCTAACTGTTAGGTTACCCTGCCTCTTGTCCTGGACGCTGAGTGGGGACCGGTTTGTGCAAGGCATGTGTTAGATGCTAAAGAGTCACGGATGATTGAGACCCAGCTCCTGTCCTCAAGGAGCTTACCTTCGTGTGGGAAGGAAAGACAGAAACAGATAGTTATGAAATTATTATTAATAATTAGTTGTGACCAGAGCTGAACATGGGGGCTAAACGTTCCCTTGTGTTGGCTGGGTTTTTTTCAAAGTGCTTACAGCATTCTATCTCTGCTGTTACTTGGACCCAGCAAAAAACCCCAGCCTAGGCATTGTCTGCCTTTGACAGCTGTGGATGCTGAAGCCAAGAAGGACTGGTTTGGCTAATAGACCAGGTCGGTGTCCTGCCCAAGTCCACAATATCCAGCTCAGCTCCTTCTCCACTAGACAACAGGGAACCTCCAAATAGGCTCCTGGTGGCCAGAATTAACTCAAATGATGAGGATTAGGAAAAGCTTCAGTGGGGAGAAATCACTCCATTTGTACTGTTCATTTGTGGTCCTCCTTAGTTTTAAAGAAGGATGTTTAAGGTTACATGCCTGACGTCAGTAGAAGTGTGGTTAAGTCATCAGTGGTACTTATTGTGGTCCTATGACTTGTCACAGTTGGGACCTGTCCTCAGTCCTCACTTCTCGGCCCAGACATAAAACTCTTGGAGCTGTAATTCTAATGGTCTAACCCATGAGTCTGCCGAAGTGCTCTGTAATTTCTACTTTCTCTCTCTCTCTTATCTCCTTCTCAGTCCCTCTCACACAGAGACCTGTTTTCTGAATAATGAAGGATACGGAACAATCTGCAGCCCCAATCTCACTGCTGTTTCTTGTGGAAATGAGTTTTCACCTTAATGAGCTGTTCAGGAACTGGACATACGCCTCCCATTGTGATCAAAGCGAAGAATTAGTCCTGAAGATAAACAATGAGAGTGTGTGTGTGAAGGGGGGGTGGGGAGGAGGGACTTACGGAACTGTAAGTGAATAAGAAAGCATCCAGACTTCCACTGAAGATGCTGTTAATTCACTGCAAGACTGATGGCCGTCACGCTAGAATGAAGTTGGCAGAATGTTGCTGTGACACAGAGGTGCTCAGTTCTTTAAAAATTCCTGTCACTGTCCAAGGTCCTGACAGAGCTGTCATAGAGTCCAGAGAGTTGGCCATTTCTGAGGACGTCTCTATTCTAGGTTGCTCATGGAGCATTGTCCTGATCTGAGAGTACACGTAAGGGGTCATGGTTGAAAACCCATAAGAAGACAAAGTTCAAGGCTGCAAACCTATTACTGATTCTGGTTCAGTTCAGTTCAGTTCAGTCCCTCAGTCGAGTCCGACTCTTTGCAATCCCAAGGACTGGAGCACGCCAGGCTTCCCTGTCCATCACCAGCTCCTAGAGCCTGCTCAAACTCATGTCCATCAAGTCGTTGATGCCATCCAACCATCTCATCCTCTGTCTTCCCCTTCTCCTCCTGCCTTCAGTCTTTCCCAGCATCAGGGTCTTTTCAAAAGATTTGGTTCTCTGCATCAGGTGGCCAAAGTATTGGAGTTTCAGCTTCAGCATCGGTACTTCCAAAGAACACCCAGGACTGATTTCCTTTAGGATTGACTGGTTGGATCTCCTTGCAGTCCAAGGGACTCAAGAGTCTTCTCTAACATCCCAGTTCAAAAGCATCATTCTGTGGCACTCAGCTTTCTTTATAGTCCAACTCTCACATCCCTACAACACCACTGGAAAAATCATAGCCTTGACTAGATGGACCTTTGTTGGTAAAGTAGTGTCCCTGCTTTTTAATATGCTGTCTAGGTTGATCATAACTTTCCTTCCAAGGAGTAAGCTCCTTTTAATTTCATGACTGCAGTCACCATCTACAGTGATTTTGCAGCCCCCCAAAATAAAGTTTGTCACTGTTTCCATTGTTTCCCCATCTACTTGCCATTAAGTGATGGGACCTGATGCCATGATTAGTTTTCTGAATGTTGAGTTTTAAGCCAACTTTTTCACTCTCCTCTTTCACTTTCATCAAGATGTCAGGCAATTCTCTCAACCTCTCAGATCTCTAACCTGTGGAGGAAAATGCTTGTGCTGGCCACTCCACAGAGATATTCAAAAGATTTAGTATCATTCGGTGTATTTCAGAGTCTGGTTTTGTGCCCTGAAAATATGATGATGATGATAGTGATGATAATTATATTAACCTTGCAATAAAATTGAAGATTATGCCACTGACATTGTGCTAATTTATGTACTTGGATTCTTCTAATTGTCATAAGATTCCTTCATATTAGACTGTATTATGCTCATTTTGTAGATAAGGAACCCACAACACATAGGGTTTAAGTCATTTATCCCAGCTCATGCAGCTAAATGGAGTGGAAACTAAGACACTTATGGAAAATCCATCTTACTGTGAAGGAAAGAATAAGGTATGAATATGGATCGTGCGTTCCCTTTGAGATCCTCAGTACTTCCCAGGATGGAGTCTGGACTTCCATTCCCTCAAAAGGGAAATTTCACAGCTGCCCGCCAAGACCAGCTTCTACTGGACAGAAGGAAACGGTTCTGAAACAGTGGTGGCCCATCCGAAACAGTGGTCCCATTGCGGTGCCACTGTGCCTTGAAACCTCGGTGACAGCATCCCCGTTGCCTGCAGGACCATGCCCAAGCACGCGAGCTGGGTGTCAAAGCCCACTCGCCGTGAGGCTTTCCTGTCTCACTGTCCCCTTTCTCCCACAGCCGACGCTCAGGCCACACCATTCTTCTGCTGGTTCTCTCAGTATGTCAGGACTTGCCTGCCTCAAAGTCTTGCCTTGTTGGGGGAAAGCACCCTCCCTCGTCTAACAGGATAACTTCTATTCAGTCTTCAAGACCCTGCTTAACTGTTTCCTCCTCAGGAAGCCTTCCCCGATTTCCCTTTCTCCTCTGTGCTTCTAGGTCACTTGCACTTCTTTATCCGATAAGATCCAAGGTACATTTTAACTATCGCCGGGGATGTCTGTCTTTTCTCCCTGCTATCAGTGCTATTTCAAGGCCAGTGGTGGCTCATTCATCTCTCTATCCACAAAACTTAACTCAGGGCTTGCCATTTACATTGTGGACGTGAAGGGATGAATGCGGCTTCTCCCAGAAAAAAGAGTGGAGGCTTCAGAGCTAATTCCCTCAAGGGGAAAAAAGGGCTAAAAATAGCCTTGCAGATTCAAAGTTAAAAGTCTGTGCTCAGCAGTTAAAGTCTAAGTGCAGAACAGCAGAAAGAGCTAGAGCTTAAAAGTCAGGTGGTCTCAGGATTGCAGCCTTTCTCTACACGTCCCTGCTCTAACCTGGAAAAATCTCTTCTCTTCCCCAACTTCAGTTTCCTCGTCTAGAAAATGAAAAGGATTTTATTCTACATGGGTGTATCGCTACAGAGGTTAAATAAGAAGATGGAAATAACCCATTTCCATCAACAGAATGAATATTGGAATATTATGGAATATTATGCAGCTGTGAAAATGAATAAACTGTAGCTACATGAATTAATTGGGCTTCCCTGGTGGTTCAGATGGTAAAGAGTCCACCTGTGATGTGGGAGACGCAGGTTCAATCCCTGGGTCAGGAAGATCCCCTGGAAAAAGGAATGGCTAAACATCCAAGTATTCTTGCCTGGAGAATCTCAGGGGACAGAGGAGCCTGGTGGGCTGCAGTCCATGGGGCTGCAAAAGTCAGACACAACTGAGTGATTCACACTTTCACTTTAACTCCACATGAATTAATGTCAGTGAAACACAGAAAGTTAGTATTGAGCCAGAGAAATAAATCCCATAAAAATCTATAGCACATGAGACCATGTATATAAAGTTCAAAACCCAGCAAAATGGAACCCTGTGGACAGACAGAATAGCGTGCCCACTATGGACATCGGAGCCAGCCTCAGGGTCACGAGCAGACGCGCCCTTGTCTCAGCTGTGTGGCCTTCGTGAATTAACTCACCTCTCTACATCTACAGAATGAGAAAGACGGCACAGGCCCCCACCTCACACGGGTCTTGTGAAATGAAAGGAATGAATATGTATCCAGTGCTTAGCAGAGCGCCTGCCGCGGAGCGAGCATCTGTAAATGCAGCTCCTATTATATTCTGTCTTTGCCGTTACCACCGTCACTGTCGCCATCATTTAGGAACATGTGCACGATGGCAGAACAATGCAGAAAGCAAGGAAACGATTAACACAAAATCCAGAGCAGCGGCTTCTTTCCAGAGCTGCTGAATTATTAATCCTGCTCTGTCCCATGCGCCAAGCGATAAGGCCACAGAGATTCACACAGTTACTACGCTTTAATAGATTCTCACTGCTTGGTGTGTACGGTATGTTTAACAATGAGAAGTTTTTAAAGACTAAATGGAATTAATCACTGAACAGGATCAGCACATTTCTCCTCCTGCTCCCAGCCAAAGTCTGGCCTTTTCCTGCGGGCCTCTGGGTGATGTATTCGCCTTCACCAAGGAAGCCTCAACCTTCTGGAAAGGAACTGATCTGTTCAGCAGCTTCCCCCATCCATCATCCCCCAAGCAGTGTGTTTTACATTCATCTGCAGATGAAGATAAAAGGGTGGTGCATTGCCCTCTTTAAGACTGCTGGCGGGATAAGCGTGCAGAGGAAGGCTTTCATATTTTACCCCATGCTTTTCAGCACTCACTCTTCAGCGCAGAACTGAAGAATCTTGGCCTGCTTCTAAAGTTGCTATTTGAGAAGCAAAAATGCCCGAGGAAGAACAAAAGATTCTAAGCCCTGGAAAAAGCAACATCTCCAGGTTAAGATTTTATCACCCATGATCACATTGTGTGAGCAGTCGGATATTTCAGGGGCTCACTCAGCAGGCTTGGTGGCTGTGTCCACCACGGCTTTTAAATTCAAAAGCTTTATAAAAATAATAACGGCAATAGTCAATTAAGTCCTTGCTGAGCACCAGGCTCTCAGCCAAGCATCCTGTGTGCGTGATTTCCTGTAATCCCCACACAGCTTTCTGGGGAATGCACGTCTATCCTCGCTTTATAATTACACAGAGGGCCAGGGAGTGAAGCTACTTGCTCAGGGTCAGACAGTGAATGGGGGCAAACAAGTTCATCTCCTTTATACTCAGGGTCTCCTTGATTGTTGCACACTTCTGAGAGAGAAGGGGCGTTCTTATAACTGTTTGACAAATTAGTAAACTGAGTCCCAGAAAGATGAACTGTCCAGCCCAACATGATGCAGTTAAGAAGAAACAGGATTCCATCTGAGCCCCATCTGACTCCTGAATGGAAAGGCTTGACCCACTCCCCACCCTGCCTTCCTTCTCCATAAACAGCAAAGATGATTTTCTCATGAGCACAAATGCCAGTCTATAATACACTCAAACAGTCAATGGGGGAAAATCACTGCCTTCCATGTAGGGTTTGGGCAGAATTGCCTTGAATGTCCTAGACCACAAAAAGGATGGAATCAGAGCCATAGGGAACAGGAAAGATTTCAGAGGGTATGAAATTGAGTTTGGAAGGGCGGTGAGCAGGCAGTTTGCAGCTGCAGAAGTGAGGAAGGTCACAGGCATCTCTAAGGAAATTGAGGCACGGGTGACAGAATGGATGAAGCAAAAGCAGGTCACGAGACGCTGTATACACGGAATCTTGGGACAAGCAGGGTGCCTTAGCATCCAAATGGTGGGTACTGTAAGGTTGCCGTGGGTCCCAGTGGGTCCCCCTATTTTTGCTATCCATCCATCCATCATCTGTCTACCCATCCATTCATATTCATCCATCCATCCATCCATCCTTCTTTCCATCCATTTGTCCATCCATCCATCCATCCATCCACCCCAACACCATGCATCTACCTCTTCATTCATCCATCCATCCACCTATCTAGCCCCTCAGAAAGTGAGCTCCTTATGAGTAGGAACATCACCTGTCCCGCTCACCACTGTATCCTCAGCATCTGGAAGGGTTCCTAGCGCAGAGTAGGCATTTAATAGCAGGCATTAATTACTACTTGTTGAGTAAATGAATAAACCCTTTCACTGGGCTAACGTTTGCTGAGTGCCCATCAGTCACCCTAAGGAGAGCTGATGTTCCCCTTGGAGCTGATATTCTAGTGGGAAGAAATAGACAGTAAAGAAAATAAATTGATAAATATATATCATGTCATATAAATGCAATTGGCCAAGTAGTGTGTTTCGGTGTGATTTCCCCTAAAAGAAGTCTGAGTAGGGGATTCAAGGGGAGGTCATGTATTTAGGAGGTAGTCCTAGGAAGTACCATCAAGGAAGGGGAAACTGAGACAAGGAAGGGAAGAAACCCAATAAATAACATGTTCTTGAGTAAGTTTTGCTGTGAGCAGCTGGAGTTCAGTCCTGCAAAGAACACTCTTCATATTTGCCCACTCAGAGGCAAGGTAGCTGGAATATCTTCCACCAAGTCCTACCTCTCGTGGCAGGGTATGGATGTATGGGTATGTGTGGATGGAGGCAGTATTTTATTAGATAGTCGGGGAAGATCTCTCTGATAAAATAAGCTTTGAGAAGAGACTGAAGGAAGTGAAAGGGGCGCTGTGCACGTGTCATGGGAAAGAACACCCCAGGAAACAGTGAGTCACATACAAAGGCCCTGGGTCTGAGCTGTGCCCGGATGCGCAAGAAAAGAAAGAAGGTGCTGGGGTGGAATGGCCGAGGACAGGAGACGTGCAGGAGGCCAGATCACACAGGAGCTTTGTAGTCGCTGCTGAGAATTTCCACTTTGACTCCAAGTGAGACAGGAATCACTGGAGAATTTTGAGGGCAGAAGAGTCAGGATTAGCTTTTGTTTTAAAAGGCTGCTTCTGGCTGCCGTGTGAGGAGCAGACTAGAGGGGCAGGGAGGACCATGGCAAGACGACCGAAGTCCTATATTACTGCTGCAATACTGCAACTACTGCATCCGAAAGCTGCTAAAAATCTCAAAGCTCTCTTCTCAAGGGAAGAATATTTCACTATTTCAGGTGGTGAACGGTAACTTATCTTACTGTAGTAATCATTCCACCATATATCTCAAATCATCATGCTGTGCACAGCAACCTTATACAATGTGGTGTCAATGAGACCTCAGTAAAGATGAGGACAAGATAATCCAGGGTATATATCATGATGGCTTGGGTCAGAATAATGACAGTGGAGGGTGTAAGGAGCCATCGGACTCTAGATTATTCAGAAGGTCGGTATTTTCTGACAGATGATATGTGGGCAGTGAGGAAAAGGAAGCAATGAAATTGATTCCCAGCAGCTGGAAGGACAGAGGTGTCATGTGTGTGATGTTGGGAAGGTAGCGTGGCCACCTTAGGTTGAACTTCTGTTAGACACCCAGGATGTCCCCCACAGGACTGTCTGGGCTTGGAGGCTCAGAGGCTGGGGATGTGTGCTTGATGTGGGGAGTTGGCAGAGGACAGCTTGGATGTGAAGCTCAGAGGTTGGATGAGATTCTGCAGAAGAGAATCCCAAGGCCCGAGATGCCCCAGTGGGCAGGAAGTGAAGAGGAGCTTGGAAAGAGATGGGAAGGATGAGATGGGAAGGAGAAGCCAGGGAGGAGGCTGGGAAACCAGGAGCACGTGCGTCCCAGCAGCCAAGTCAAGAATGCATTTCTAGACAAGGGAACAGCCAGCGGTATCAAGTGGCACTGACAGCTCCCGTAGGACCGGTGTTAGAGCTGGCCCATAGGATGTGACGAAACGGAGCTCATCAGTGGCCTTGCCCGGGCTAGCTTCAGGGCAGCCCGACTGGACCGGGCTCAGGGGAGAATGGGAAAAGGTCAGAGCCCTACAGACAACTCTTTTGAGTAACTGTGTGTGTGTGTAAAGGGAACAACAGACGGTGGCTGGAGCGGGATGAGGAGTCAAGGGAAGTTTCTGTTTTGTTATTTTTGTTTGTTTGAGCTGTTAGAGCAAGTTTGCTCACTGATGGGAATGACCCCGTAGAAACAGAAAAATTGATGACGGTGATCCCAGAGAGAAAGGGACCAGCTGCTGGGGTGAAGTGTTCACACCGGTCCAAAGGGGAAGAACACAGGGCCCAGGTGGGGTCTGCAGCTCAGACAGGTCTCCCTGGGCACAGGACGGGAGAAGGAGCCCAGGTTCACCTGGAGAAGCTTGGCAGGTGTGGAGCACGGCACCAGGGGATCCCTTCCTGCTGACGCTGGGGAAGGGATGCGAGGTTATTAGCTGCAGCTGAGGGGGGAAGCTGCAGGGCTGGAGACCGAGCTGGGAAGGTGTGCGGCAGCCAGGGTCAAGGACATGCCACGGCCCGCGAGTCAGCAGGAGGAATGCAAAGTGAAAAACGGCAGCAGCCACGTGGGCCTGTGGAGCCACGGGCATGGGAAAGTCAGGATGCACGGAGCTGCTTTTCTTTCTTTGGGGCTGTGCTGGGTCTTCGCTGTTGTGCATGGGAAAGTCAGGATGCACGGAGCTGCTTTTCCTTTCTTTGGGGCTGTGCTGGGTCTTCGCTGCTGTGCAGGCTTTCTCTAGCTCTGGTGAGCACGTCTACCCTCCAGGCGCATTGCACAGGCTTCTCACTGCTGTGGCTTCTCTTGCGGTGGAGCTTGGGCTGCAGGGCGAGCAGGCTTCAGTATTTTCATCACGTGGGCTTAGGAGCTGTGGCTCCCAGCCCTAGAGAACAGGGCTGAATAGTTGTGGTGCATGGGCTTAGTTGCTCTGCAGCGTGTGAGATCTTCTTGGATCAGGGGTCGAACCTGAGTCTCCTGCACTGGCAGGTGGATTCTCTACCACTGAGCCACCAGGGAAGCCCCAGGACCCATCTTTAACCTGGGCTGAGGCTTGGCCAGGTGAGCGGGAAGGAGGTGGAAGGTTGACAATGAGAAACTCGAAAGCAAAGAAGTGATTACAACAATGGGCTCTTTCTCTCTCTCTCTCTCTCTCTCTCTCTCTCTCTGACATGAATACACATTTACACACCAAGGTACCTTGAGGGGATGTGGGAGTAGGTCTTTGTCACTTCCAGAAACACCATAGAGCTGTCAGCTGTGTGCGAGCCCCCTCACTGTGAAGTGAGCACACTGTGATCACAAAGCGACTGTTGTATCTGTTCTGGATCATTGTATCATATGCCCCCCATCAAACCAGAGAACAACAACCGTGAGCATCAGGGAAGGAGGGAGCGGCAACGGCCACGACAAAACCAGAAGCGTGTGTCTGAGATTGTTCTCCACTCTTCCAATCCCGTGTATCTTTAAAACCAGCGCCTGGGACTCCAGGGGTCATGAATGACTCTCTCGCTCTCTCCTCCTGCCCTGGAAAGGCAGAAATCTCAAGGGGGGCATGCAGGGCAAGCAGGCTCTCACTCGCATCGATTTCAAGTCCAGGACAATCGCTGGGGACTGGCAACAGGCAGGGAGCTTAATCCATCAGGGAGGTGGGGATGGCACGGACAATGGCGATCAGTACAGGAGGGAGCTTCAATCTTATTGGAAAGGACTCCTAATGTTGTGATCCAGTCCCTAGATAAAGGATTTTTTTTTAAGGCACAAATAGCTTTTTCTGTGATAGTTGTTTCTTTTCTTGGGCGTCCCTGGGCAGAGAGCCAGAGGACAAAGGAAGGCGTCCCATTGACCCAGCGCTGCTGAGCCCTGCCTTTTCAGTAAGGCATAGCAGCCTGGGTTTCGGGGCTCACAACTACTCAGGACATGGGGACTGGGGCTGTAGGGGAGGGTGGGATACGAGCCAAGTGTTGCTCCTCCTGGGCCCAGCAGCAATCTCTCACCAACGGCTGTCGATTTACGGCAGCCCTGTGTGAGGAAAGATGTTGTGGCTCGGTGGGAAAGACTGGGGATTGATTAGCAATGTCCGCCCTGAGCGTGGAAGTGGAGAGCAGTGGTCATCCATCAGCCATCTGTGACCCAGGGTGTTTTGTGGAAAACCTGTCAGTCCAGCAAGATGGGAGTGTGGCTTTAAGGCAACAGTGCAGCATGCCAGGTCCGTAGACCCTTGCCAGAAGATAAATCTCAACCTCACTTCCACCACTTTGTTACTCATATGACCTGGGGCAAACGACTACATCTCTTGGAACTTTTTTTTTTCTTTTCTTGGTCTGCACAATGGCAAGAATAATGACCTCATTGATGGATCTGAGGAAACAATGACTACTTAAAGCCCTTTGTGAATTTCTATACAGGCATGAGATGTGGTTGGTACGGTTACCGCAATTTCTGTTGTTTCTAGTTTTTAGAGTCTTGTCAACTGTGGAGCAAGGACTCTGCTTGACGCCTTTCTGTACGTATTCTTGTTTATTTCTCATGATGACTCTGCAAGTTATAGTCATCACCGTCTCCATTTCACAGGGCAGGAAGCTGAGGCTCACAGAGGGGAGGTGACCGGCTCACTGCCACACTGGCAGCGTGGACAGATCCAGGTTCTGAACCCGGCTGCAGAGACCCCTCAACCAATGGTTTCAACCTCCATTCTGTTGATCTCTTGGCACCCACCAGTCTAGGAGCCCAGCTTCCTGGGACCCGAGTCCCAGTTCCTTTGACGACTCCCCGTGTGTCCTGAGGATGCTACACCCCCACCTGGAATTCAATCTCCACATCCTGGAAAGAGACAGTGTAGACCCAGGGCTTCCAGACTGTGTTCCTTGGAGCTTCAGAGGTCTGGGGAGTTTCCCTCCAAGGCTGAGGGACGCTAAGCCTGGCAGTGCTGGAGATCCGCTTTCTTTCCCGTGTCAGGGTTCCAAGCATGCTTTAACTTGAAGAGGAATCCAGCTGCTTAGAGGAAGTTTGGAAACCATCTCTTTAAATGATGGTGATTATCAGTTATTCAGCCTCACTATTGCAGGCCACGCCTTTCACACGCGCTATTCCCAGCCCTCAGTCTTGAAACTTACAGCAGGTCTTAATACGCACATTTTTAAGAAAAGGAAACTGAGGTTCAGAGAGGCTCAGGCTCTGACTCCAGGTCACCTCGGTAGTGGCATCACATCAGGGGTTCCAATTTAGATGTGTTTCATTTTTAAAATGATTTTATTTATTTCGGCTGTGCTGGGTCTTTGTCGCCGTGTGTACTTTTCTCTGCAGCAAGCGCGGGCTGCTCTCCAGCTGTGGTGCCGGGGATTCTCGTTGCGCTGGCTTCTCTGGCCGAGCACGCGCTCTGAGCTCGTGGGCTCACTAGCTGCGGCTCCTGGGCTCTAGAGCGCAGGGTCAGAAGTTACAGCGCATGCGCCTAGCTGCCCTGCAGCACGTGGGATCTTCCTGGACAAGGAATCGAACCCCTGTCTCCTACATTGGCAGGCTGATGTGGCTGATTCTTTACCACTGAGCCACCAGGGGTTCCTTAGATGTGTCTGGTTTTGAAGCTGGTGGCTAAACCTTCAGGCAGCTAGACCAGATCGCTCAACGGAGGCAGTTGGTAATTAGTTCATCGTTATTGTCAGAGAAGACACTTTCAGAGAGTAACAGCCCAGGCAAAGGTGGCAAGGTCAGCTAAGCGGGTACTTGGATTCCTCACTGGGAGAACTCTACGGCTGACAAGGGCAGAGGCCTATTTCAACAAGCAGTCTTCTCCTTTGAGATCCATCCAAGCAGAGGGAGCGTTCGTCACAATGCAGAACCGAGAGCAAGACTTCGCCAGTCGAGACCGCATGCCCAAAAAACTTTTTTAGCCTTGTGGGAACATCCCTGGCAAACATAATTTGAAAATCTTTCTCCTTAACACGCTGCCTCCTGTCAAAGAATGGGATTCTCATGCATATTTCATCCTGTTTCTTTTTAATTAAAAGGTATTATATATTTATTTTTCAGCTGCTGTAGGGGGACAGAATATAAGTATTCATTCAATAACCATTTATTATGTTCGCTTAGGTGCCAGCCCCATGAAGGGCACTGGAAATGCAAAATGATTAAGCCTCAATCCCTCCCCTCAAGGGGGATACAACCCAGCTGAGGAGCAAGAGAATAGATGTGTAAATAAATACGCATATAAAGGGGTGCCCAGTGCCGTGACAGCAGCTTACTCACTAGGAGGTATTTCTAACCAGTGCTTCTGAGTCAAATTCAGTCCTTCAGCACATGTGGAAGCCCCCCAAAAAAGTAAACCTGTGGCCAAGATTTTTTAGAGGTTTCATGTAAGAATCTAGATTACAGGACTTCTCTGGTGGATAAGACTCTGTGCTCACAATGCGGGGGGCCTGGGTTCAATCCCTGGTCAGGGAACCAAGACCCCAGACACCACAGCTCAGCCCATGTGCCACAATAAAGACCCAGCACAGACAAAACAAAATTTTTTTTAATCTAGATTTAAAGTTCCTCATGAAAAGTCCAGAGGTCTAGCAACACCAGGCCTGGAATTTGACACAGCAACATCAGCTGGAGTGGAGTGGTGGCCGCCTTCTCCTGGAGGGACTCCGTTCTCTACTTTGCCTCAGTCCCCACCACTCCCTGTTGCCCTACACTTGGCCTGTTGGTCTCATGTGTTGCCACTCCCTGGCCTGAGGGTTTGAATTTGTGGCTCATCAGAAGGTGGTAAGATAGTAAGGCCTTGACTGGATGCTTCTGTGACTATTCCCTGGCTATACATCCTGGTCTTTAACTCCAGCTCTTGATGACCTTGGGGAGATCAATTCTTCTCTCTAGACAAGAAAGAAAGAAAGAGAGGAAGAAGTGAGGAAGTAAGGATCTAATACATATCTAATATCCATTCAGACAGGCATCTATATAGCAAGACGGATGGATGGGTAGACAGACAGGTAAAGACAGAATCAAGAATAAACCTCTTGTTACAACTGTGTTTCCATATAAAGTTTGAGGATGGAAGATTTTCCTTGAAGCACCGAAATAATTCAAGAGGTGTGGGGAAAATACCATTTTTATGCCAATTATCTGACAAACAGATTGCTGCATGCTTGTCCGACTTCCCTTCTGGGTCTGCTTTTTCAGCCTGGAGACATGAACAGACGCAGCCTCGCTCTGCTCCGAGTGTTAAATAAATTGCCTTCCATAGACTCGATCACGCTATTGCAAGCACCATGGAATGTTCTTTGGCTTCACAAAGTATGTCCTCAAAGTTTGCCTTTGATTTGCCTTCCCGAGGCTTCAGAGCCTCCCAGCTTCTCCCGAGTCGCTCCTTTGATAAAAGCGTTCAGTCTCTCTGGTTTCCGTTTTGCAGGGCACATAGGGAGCCTGTGGGGAAGCAGGTCCTGCTGGGAAATGATCAGCGCGTTTCATCCCATGTGACCTGAATTTTCGGCAGCTCTGGGCTCCTGGCTTTGTAGCTGGCAGCTGAGGGGCTGTGAGGAAACCCGGGACCCCAGATGGGAAAGGGCCCTGGAGGACATCTCCCCATACTACAGATTGGGAAACTGAGGACCAGAGAGGGGAGACGCCTTCCCCAGCATTCTGAAGCTGTTTTCCTGAAACAAGACAGGCTTTATATCTTTTCAACATCTCTGTTTAGATGTTTTTATGGGCCGTGATGCTTGTTGATTTAGCTATTCTTTGTTGTTTTGTTTGTAGCCACAATTTCCTCAGCCAGTGCCTTGAAAGAGGCAGGATATAGTAAAACAACAAAAAGCGTGGCCTCTGTTCTCAGACTGCTGGGAGGCAAATCCTGGCTCCACCCAATTTCCAGCTGTGTGACCTAGGGCTCTGCATCTGTACGGTGAGGGTAATCATAGATTGTTGTGAGGATTAAATAGGTCAATTTGGGTAAAGTGCCTAGCATCTAATAAAGCACTTTAAATGTGCTTGCTACTTTCCTTATCCACCGATGCCATTATTGTTCCTAATACATCTTCTTTTAGCACTTACGCTAATGTTCAATGTCTGCATGAAAAGCATCTTTGTATACTGAGATAGACTGTATATGTGCGTGTGTATCCTTTACCGTGTCAATTACACTTCCTTCAGCCCATCACATGTGCGTAGGTCTGCTAAGTGCAAGCAACAAAGGCACGCACTACTGCACTATAACACTAGCAAGCACTACCGGTAGTACTAAGCACCAACTCAAGTACTAAGTGCTACTACTTGGGAGCATTACTATGAATGTTAAGTACTGCTACTGGCAAGTGATACTACGGCTAAGCCCAATACCACTGCATAGTACCACTACTTAGAAACATTACTGCTAGTACTGATCACTACTGCTAGCAGCCGCTACTACTGCTAAGTGCAGGCACTGCCCTAAGCAGGGTGAACAGCCTTTCCTCTTCAGCTTTAACTCTCTAAACCCTCAATTTCCCTATCAGTAGAATGGGAATGACAACATGCCTGCCACTGGGAAGAGTGGTGGGAAAAGAAACTGTTCTCACAGGTCAAGGGTTTAGCAGAGGCGTGCTCCCGGCCCCCCCTCCAAATAATGTCTCTTGCACATTGTTGTGGACAACTGGCCTTGTCTGGCCCAGCTACCAAATCCTGAAGAGAATCCAGGACCTCAGAGATCCCCAGACGGGGGAGGAAGAGAACTCACATCTAAGTCCCTTCTACGTGACAGGCCCTATACTCTGTACTCCTTGCAGCATCCTTATCATTCCCATCTTAATTATCATCCCCATTTTAGAGATGGGGAAACTGAGGCTCAGAGAAGCAAAGCAGCCTGTTCCATAACCCTGAGCCCAGCCCTGGTTTGATTCTGCTAGGTCAGAGGTCATCAAGATTTTTCTGCAAAGGGCCAGGTAGTGAATTTTGTCAGCAACTAGTCAACTTTATCATTGTGCCACAGAGGCAGCTACTTATAATGCCCACATGAAATGACACGGATGTTTCCAATGAAATCGGAATCATTCTACCTGGCCCACAGCCATAGCTTGTGAACCTGCACTTTGGGCGACTTCCCCTAATACTGTTACACTACTTTTTGTTTTTTGTTTTCCACACCACGTGGCTTGCAGGATCTCCGCTCCCAGACAGGGACTGGGCCACGGCAATGAGCGCCCGGAATTGTAACCGCCAGGTCACCAGGGAACTCCGAGCGGCTCTGCTGTCCTTCTTTGCTCGGCTGGTTCTGTGTGGGAGGCACTGTGCCGGTTCCCGGGCTGTGTTTCCGGTTTTGTCTTGACATTCATCCCGCTTTTTTCTTCTGGCACACAGCTTACGGGATCTAATTTCCCAACAAGGGGTCGAACCTGGGCCCTTGGCAGGGAAAGCTCTGATTCCTAACCCTTGGACCACCAGGGAATCCCCACATTCTCCCCATCTTTGAGACGGGAAAAGCAGAGTCTTCTCAAAATCTGTGTATTGCACAAATCGACTCTCTGTCGGAAAAGACCGTGCACCTCCTGGTACCCACACTGGCAAGCCAGAACCCAGCGGAACATCGGGGTGGGGAAGCCTCTCATTTTCCTTCCACATCTCGTGGGTTTTCACATGTATCTCGGCAACAGAATCAAAGAAGCAGGCGCGTGCTTGCAAAGGTCACAGAATTCAAACAAAGGGCCTTGTGCGTCCTTCTCCAGAAAGCACGGGAACCAGAAGGAGCCGGCATTGCTGCGCATTCATCCCTGACCCGGTCCCAGTGCTGGGGGAAAGCCCTGGGCCGGGGGAGTGGCTGGCAGGGAACTGATGCGCTGGGCCCCTAAGAGGGAGCCATGCCCCCTGAGAAGCCTCTCTTGCCTGAAACAGACAGGAAGTGATGGTCACCACCGCTACCTGTGAGCAGTCAGGATGCTCCTTCCTCCTTGGAAATGCAGAGAGAAACTCTTAGGCTGCCTGCCAAGGGGCGCCTCCGCTCTCAAATGTCTCCCAACACTGTCGGTGTCTACCATGACTGTGACCTTTTCGAGAATAACGCAAAGGCTCAGTCAGTCATTAACACCATAGTGTGAATTAGTTAGGGCTCAGAGCAGAGCAATGCTGGACTGGGAATAGAGGAACACGGCTTTGAAGCCGCTGTGGCTTCAGCCACCTTGTCGGTGACGTGGCCGTGGGCAACTGTTTTCTCTGCATAGCACAGAAGCTGAATTACATGAAGCTTACAAGTGGTCTGAGAAGGTGTGGAGCCTCAAGGCCTGTTTTTATCTCTGTTAAATTTTTTTAGATGTAAAATTGGGATAATTACTTCTAAGTGACCAATACGTTTAATCATTAGCCCATGGGGTCGCTAAGAGTCCCATATGACTGAGCGATTTCACTTTCACTTTTCACTTTCCTGCATTGGAGAAGGAAATGGCAATCCACTCCAGTGTTCTTGTCTGGAGAATCCCAGGGATGGGCGAGCCTGGTGGGCTGCTGTCTCTGGGGTCTCACAGAGTCGGACACGACTGAAGTGACTTAGCAGCAGCAGCAGCAGCTTTTAATGCTTCCATTTAATGATTTATTAAAACCATAAATTTTCAAATGATTTTTGACTTAGGATAATTAAACTTTTAATTGTGAATTGAGACAATTAATGTACACAATTAGGGTTTGCCCCAGACCCCAGTGTTCCATGGCCACCTCTCACATTCGTCACACCTGCCCTGGCCCCCAAAGTTGTCTGATTTGGGTGCTGGTTTGGGAACGTGGCTCTGGATTTTGACGCATGAGAGCAGGCTGCAGGCTGAACTCTGAAGGGATGGGTCTCTGCTCAGGTAAGTTTTGATCAAGGGGAAGACAGAAAGTCTGCCTATACAAAGTGTTTTCTGGGGAAGTGTTTTCTGAGATGCAGTTAGAAACCAGGAGACATCAAGGAGAAAGGCCATGTCACTTTCCCACCAAGATGCTAGTGGCCTTGCTCTGATGCAGGATACAGCCTAACAGAGCGGAGACTCTCAGGACTTCCTGGTGGTCCAGGACTGAGGACTTCCTGGTGGTCCAGGACTGAGCGCTTCCCTGAGAGCCCAGCAGTAAAGAATCCTCCAGCCGATGCCGGAGACACAGGTTTGATCTCTGGGTTGGGAACCTCCCTTGGAGAAGGAAATGGCAACCCACTCCAGTGTCCTTGCTTGGGAAATCCCACGGACAGAGGAGCCTGGTGGGCTACAGTCCGTGGAGTTGCAAAAGAGTCAGACACGACTTAGAGACTAAACACCAACCAGCAGCTAAGACTCTAGGCTCCCAGTGCTGGAGCTGCCTTTGACCCTGGTCAGGGAACCAGATTCCACATGCCACAGAGTGTGCACCCCACAGCTAAAAGTCCTACACACCACGACTTAGAAAAAGAAGGGAAAGATCCTGTGTGCTACAGCTAAGACACGGTGCAGCCAAATAAACAAATACTTTTTTTAATTTTAAAAAAAAAAAAAAAAACCTCCCTTGGAGAAGGAAATGGCAACCCACTCCAGTGTCCTTGCTTGGGAAATCCCACGGACAGAGGAGCCTGGTGGGCTACAGTCCGTGGAGTTGCAAAAGAGTCAGACACGACTTAGAGACTAAACACCAACCAGCAGCTAAGACTCTAGGCTCCCAGTGCTGGAGCTGCCTTCGACCCTGGTCAGGGAACCAGATTCCACATGCCACAGAGTGTGCACCCCACAGCTAAAAGTCCTACACACCACGACTTAGAAAAAGAAGGGAAAGATCCTGTGTGCTACAGCTAAGACACGGTGCAGCCAAATAAACAAATACTTTTTTTAATTTTAAAAAAAAAAAAAAAAGAAGAGCTCTGGAGTCCAGTCTAAACACCAGGCTTCAAACCCAATTCCAGCTCTGTTTCCCTGGGCAAGTTACTAATTCTCCTTGAGGCCCTTGTACTAAATACAAGAGTTGATGGTAGTCATCTTTTTATCTTTTTTTAACTTCCTATGTATACAAGACAGGACATTTCTATGTACAGTTCCCTCTTCTCTACAAAATGAAGTAGGAGTTGCTTCCTCACTTGATAGATGAAGAGGCTCCATGGACGCAGGGGTGCCGGGGGTTCACAGAGCCCCGGGCAGACATCACCGCACCCCAGCTTCCCTTCCCTGTCACCATGACACTCCCGGGCTCCTCCTGCTAAGCTGGGCTGTTGATGAAACTCACCTGCCAGGGCAGGTGTGAGGGTGGATCGTGAATGAGGCTGCAACTCAGCTGCTTCATCCCAAAGATTCTCGGTCATGAAGCAGTTCCATTTCCTGTTTCTGGAGGATTCCAGGCAATGATGAAGGAAACGCCCAGAGAAACCCACTGCCTGCCAAGCCCCTTTGATTTAGCTGAAGTTTTGGAGCTGCTGCCCCAGAGCTGCTCTCAGGCCTGAGAGGGTGAAGGACAGGCTCCTGCCCAGATGGTGGCCCCTTATCTCGGGGCTGCCCGGAGAGGGGTCCTTCACCATGAAATCAGGAGGACCAGGGGCCTGCTGAGTTGTTTCCTTTCAGAATTCATCTCAAGACCAAGAGGAAGGAGGAGCTCAGGCACACTGGAAAGGGAAGGTCACAGCATAAGCCACTCCCAAAAGGAACTATTAACGCCTAGCAGCCGTCCACCCATCCAGAAGCTGGTGATGGAAATGAAGCCAGGAAATGAAGCTAGGAAGTTGGCGGGGGAGGAAAAAAATCACCCAGCGCTCTCCTCGTACATTACCATAGTTGATCTGAGTCGCTTTGCTTTCCTTTTTTTTTTTTATTGTCATTATTATTACCATTTCCATCTTCTCCCCATTGAGTTTCATGGCCTGTTACAAGGGTTTTCCTCTGGAACAGAAATAAATTTCCTGAACGCTTTCCTCCCGCTGCCTGGAAACAGTGATCCATTTTCTGCCCGGACTGATTCCTCACTGTTAAGAGGGGGATTGGAGAGTTATCCAGGAAACACAGCAAAGTGGGTCTTGACCCCCAGAACTAAAAATTAAGCATTTCATATAAATAGTATATATATATATTTTTTTTCCTTTTTAACTTTTAGATGCCTCCTCAGAACAGTGATCGAATTTAAAGTCTCACGTCAACCCTGATAGGGAGGAAGGAGAGGAAACCTGAGGCCCAGAGTGGTTGGGTAAGTTTGTCCAAGATTACACAGCAAACCCCAGCAGAGCCAGGCCTGGACTCAGACTTGTGACCACACCAGTTCACCATATCCTCCCTGGAGGGTCGAATGGAATCCATTCACTTCCCAGCGAGACGTTCAGCCCATAGTTTACAGACTGGACAGCACGGTATCCCAAATCAAGAGATGGGGGTGGTCCCTGGGCTCTTATCAGGACGGCTTGGATGGGTAGGGGAAAGGGGCAGTGGGACAAACAGGGAGCTCAAAGACCTACCGATGCCTCTGTCGGGACTGGACCTGGTTCGTTCACTCAGACCATCCATCTCAACCACCCCATGTCTATTTCCCTCTCTGTGTCTCTCTCCACGGCTTTCTCTCTCTCCCTCTGTTTCTGTATGTTCCCCTCTCCGCCTCTCTCTGCCTCTCTCTTTATCTCTGTCTCTGTATCACACACACACACACACACACACACACAATCTCAGGGGTCCCCAGCCTCCGGGATCTAATGCCTGATGATCTTAGGAGGAGCTGATGTAATACTAATAGAAATAAAGTGAAAGTGAAGTTGCTCAGTCGTGTCCGACTCTTAGTGACCCCATGGACTGTAGCCCACCAGGCTCTTCCGTCCATGGGATTTTCCAGGCAAGAGTACTGGAGTGGGGTGCCATTTCCTTCTGCAAACAGAAATAAAGTGCACAGTAAGCGTAATGCCCTTGAGTCATCACCCCCTCCCCGCTCCGCCCAGTCCATGGAAAAATTGTTTTCTGTGAAACCGGTCCCTGGTGCCAAAAAGATTAGGGACCGCTGCCCTATTTGATGGTTTTTCCTCTTCTTCCCTAAGTGATATATACCAAGGAAATAAAGGCAGCTCTTTCTCTTCAAATAGGTAGAAGCCCTTGATCTGGAAGCTGTTCGATTTTCCACTACCGTGTTCATTTTCAAGGTAAGTTTCATGTCTCTCTTTCCTCCATTTGATGCTGTAATTGGGGCATTTTCTTGATGCCTTAATTCAGCAGCGCAATTTTGGAAACACTCACTCACTGTCCCTCCTGGCCCTCCTTTTCCTCCCTCCTTCCTTCCACACCTGGTCCCCATAATTGCATCCTTACATTCAGTGCAAATCGAAGTAGGTGTTTTTTTTTCATCCCCCAAACCCTTGTCCTTACAATTGCTATCCTGCAGGAAAGAAAAAAATTAAATGACTTGAAGTATTTGGGGATCGTTTTGAAGCCGCAACAGGACTGCTGCTCTAGTCAAAAAGATCGTCTGTGACCCCCCCGCCAGGGGCAGAGAAATGGACACGGAGACAAAATGAGTACACCAATCCTGTGTTTCATGTCGAGTTTCCTATCAAATATTAGCAACTCGCCTCAAGGTGAAAGAGAGGGAAAATGAGATCTCAGATGGAGACAGAGGCGTCGCCGAGCAGACGGTGCCCTCGGCTCCGGGCTTCAGCTCACCCCAGCTCGAGCCGCGCACCCCAACTAGAGCCGCGCACCTAGTTCTCTGCTTTGGACTCAGGCAGCACTGGGTTCCAGTCTCAGCTCTGCTGCTTAATGACTTTGTGACCTTGGACACCCGTTTCATCTCTCTGAGCCTTGAGTACCTCCTCCTTTAGCTGTGGGGTGGTTGGGGAAGTTTATGAGACAGTAGCGATACCCTGTTATCAGTGATGAAATCAGTTACCCATTGATGAGGCTTCCTGTTCACCTACAGGGGCAATTCCCACTCCATCTCCACTGCAGGTCTACAAGGGTCAGGGTGATGACTACATCCCTCGTACAGCTGCAAGCTCTGAGGACCAGAGCGCCATACAGCCCAAGGCCACCCAGCTAATACAGAGCATGCCAGAACCACTCTTGAGCCACACATGGAAATGCCAGTATGCCGTGCCCTGAGCCCACTACCTGCTTAGAAGATTCCTGTTCCTACTCTTCTCCCCAAAGTGACCCTGAGAGGACAAGGACTCAGCCTGTCTGTGGCATGATAACTATCTGCACCTTCTCCAGAGGCCTTCTAGAATACAGTCTCCTGTAATTAGCAGAATGGTGCTCTTCCGGGGCCAAAGTAAAGAGACAATAAAGCAACTCCCAGAGCAGACACGCGCGTGGGCCGAACCCGAGAACCCGAGCGCTTGGTCCTGACACAGAGGAGAGTAATGGCCCGTAAAGTGGCGTAGCAACTGTGAAGTCCAGCCTGCAGCTTCTGGAGGGTGGTCAGCCCACAGCGGTTTGGGAGTCACTGATGGGGGAGTGGGGAGAGGATGGTCAGACCTGCTCCCCTAACATCTGGCCACCCAGCTGCCATTGTGGGAGCCTCGTCTGGCCCAGGTTGGCAGCCCCCACTCCAGAGAAGTGTCCAGAGATTCCCCCCCACCGGGTGGTCTAATCCTAGATACTTGAGAAGAACAAGATGCTTCCCTGCCTGCTATTAATACGTTGTAACCGCTCCCTGTCTCTCGTTTCTCAAACTTGCTGGCCTCAAGTCTGTTTACAGTCTTAAAAATGATGGAGAGCGTTTGTGTATATGTGCTCTGTATCAGTAAAAATCGTCCTGTTAGAAAGTAACACAGGACTTCCCTGGAGGCTCAATGGTAAAGAATCCCCCTGCCAATGCAAGAGACACAGGTTCAATCCCTGGTCCAGGAAGATCCCACGTGCTGCAGGACAGCTCAGCCCATACGCCACAGCTACTGAGCCTGTGCTCTAGAGCCCAGGGTCCACAGCTACTGAGCCCACATGCTGCAGCTACTGGAGTCTGAATGCCCTACAGGCTATGCGCCACAACACAAAAGAAGTCACTGTAACGAGGTAAAAAATTTAACAGACACATTTTAAAAACAGTTATTTATTTACAAATCACAATCATAAACCATTGCAAGTCAACATACATAACATGTCCTACTGAAAAATTATTACATTTTTCACAACCAATAGGAATACTGAGAAGAGCGACGTTGATGATGCTGATGGCAACAATGATGACTATGTTTTATATCGGAGACGCTGATTTCCATCATGGGGAATCTTTACTACAGCCCCATAAGGTAATGCTAAGATTCTTTTCATTTTATTATTGGAAACACAGAGAGCTTGAGTAGCTGGCCCAAGGGCAGTACTGGGACTCAAACCCACACAGACAGGCTCCGGAAACCGTGTTCTTGGCCTTGACGCCATCTGTACAGTCTCCATTACAGAGAAACAGGCTCAGGCAGAGAATCCCGTGCGCCTAGGTGGGAAACTTCGGGCGTTGCGCTTGGCAACTGAAAATACCAAGAGCGTGCTCACTAGGCAAGGCTGGGTTTACGCAGTGTTGTGCTTGTGGAATATTTGATCGGGAGAAGTAAATGGTAGCTTCTCTCTAGAGAACCGAAGCCGATGGGCCCAGAAATAAAGCTGATGAAAATAGCCTTAATTGTAATCATCCCAGAATGTGTACGGTTTACAGAACCATCCCCTACGTGTTCATTTATTTAATCCTCTGTTTATATGGTGCTCACCAGTCTTCCCGCAAATCTGCAGTCCACGCTTGGTCCCCGCAGATGCATCCTTGAACCGGGGGTCCTCCTGGCTGGCCTGGGCTTCCGTGGCAGCCCCTTTAATCCCATGCTAGGTCTCCTCCGCTGTTCCTGCCTCTCGAATGCTGTCCCTAGAGGGTTCCTCCAGTAATGATGATGGCAGCGAATACTAATCGATCACCCTGCGGGATGCTAGGCACAAACTGTGTCCTCTCCGCCTCCAGGTAACTCGCGTTACCATCGTCCCCGCTGTGCAGATGAGGACAGCAAAGCTTAGGGCAGTCACATTATCCACCCACGGACTCGCAACCGGGAGCCCCAGCCGCGGGGTTTCAGTGCAGCAGCCTGACTCCCCAGCTGGTTCGGAACCACTGGGCAGCCCTGCCTCCTCTCAGCAAACCTGACCCATCGTGCCCTCCCTGGACACCTTTGCATCCTCAGAGCCCACAGACACTTCAGCGTGGCATCCCAGTCCTTAAAATCGGGTTCCCGACTCCTCTCCCAGCCGCTCCCTCCTGCCTCACCTTCTTACCCTGCACCCCACCCTCCAACCACACGAAACTCCCCCGTCCACCTGTCACAGGCACACCTTTGCACGTGCTATTTCCTTCCCCGATCGCCGTGCCTTCCTCCCCAAACTTCTACGCATGCTTGAAGACCCTCTCCCATTCCTTCTGAAGTCGTGGGTGACTTTTCCCTCCCTTAGGGCACTGTCAGGGCATTATCAGAGTCCTCTAACCACACGTGGATTTAACCTTATCACATTGTGTTGGTTAGGGCATGGGGGGAGGGCAGAGACGGTAGGTTCAGAACCGTGGGGTGCTTATCCAGCCTCGACTACTTAGTAAATACGTGTAACCCTGGTCAAGCGATTTTCACCTTTCTGAGCCTCGGTGGGCCCCTCTGTGAAATGGGTCTGATAACAGGGTTTCATGCCCTAACAGCAGTATTATAAGGATACCAAGGGTCAGACTCTCTGGATCACTCAAGAGGAGGCTAGAGAGGTTGTCCGGGCTCACCCGGCCACTGCCTTTTCCTCCCAGGTATGGCCATTCATCTAAGGATGGGGCTGAATTCACCTGAGAACTGGAAGAGGCCTAGGAGTCAGGAGATTTTCCTAGCAAGGGTGTGAACCATGCAGGTTCTGTTGAAAAGAGATAAAACCTCCAAGTAAATAGGCTTTTGGGCTTCCCAGGTGGCTCAGTAGTAAAGTATCCACCTGCTGATGCAGGAGATCCAGATGTCAGTTTGATCCCTGGGAGAGAACGATCCCCTGGAGGAGGAAATGGTAACCGACTCCAGCATTCTTGCCTGGAAAATCTCATGGACAGAGAAACCTGGCGGGCTATACAGTCCATGGGGTCCCTTAGAGTTGGACACAAGCAAGGGACTAAACAACAAATGGGCTTCTGGGGCCATGAAAATCAAGTGTCTCTGGGGTCTGTCAGGACACAGGTCTGATCTCACAGAGTGTGTGTTGGAGTTGGGGGAGGTGGGCAAGGTCTTCTCCAGTCAGTTCCTGGCTACCTACCTAGGAGCTTGTGGGGGGTGGGCAGTCACATCCACAGCCCCCGGGACAAGGTGAATGCGTTATGCCGCTGCTGCTGCTAAGTCGCTTCAGTCGTGTCCGACTCTATGTGACCCCATAGACGGCAGCCTGCCAGGCTCCTCTGTCCCTGGGATTCTCCAGGCAAGGAACTGGAGTGGGTTGCCATTTCCTTCTCCAATGCATGCATGCATACTAAGTTGCTTCAGCCATGTCCAACTCTGTGCAACCCCATAGACAGCAGCCCACCAGGCTCCTCGGTCCACAGGATTCTCCAGGCAAGAATACTGGAGTAGGCTGCCATTTCCTTCTCCAGAATGCGTTATAAATATTCCCTATTTCTAATCAGAAGAACAGTGATAGAGATCTGTTTTCTATTTGCTTTTTAAAGTATCTCCCAGTGGTCTGGTTGGGTTGAGAATTGGGGTCGCTCACCTTGCTATTAAAAAATATATATATATTTTTTGTGAGCCAAGGGTCCTCTTGGGCATTTGGAATGACTGATGAGAAGTGTGTGTCTGTGTGTACACACCATCTAGTGAATACCGCCCCACACACTGCTCAGTCACCGTGCCCTGTGCTCGCCCCACTCTGCCCTGGCCAGCCTCAGCTGAGCTGGGTCCGCTCCATCCCGCTCACAGCTGCATCTCCTCCATCCACCCTCCTCCCAGTTCTGTGCCATCTCCTGTCAGGCGTCTCAGGAAAATCTCGAATCCTTTCCAAACCCACTGCCCCGCTTCCAAGCGCCAGGCTCCTCCCCATCCTCTTCTGAGCCCGCTTCCGTTACCAGCCCAGCGCCAGGGACTTCCAGAGGCCCTCAGCGCTTTGTCTTTAAGGGGCGATGTCACAGCCCCCAGCAAGAGACAGCTGCCGCCTGTCAGTGTCGCCACCTCCCCCGGCCAGGGTGCGCTTGGCAGGGTTGAGAGCAAAACTTCACTCTGCCCCCTGAAGGGGGCGAAAGGCTCCGCCTTGGGGCACCGTCTCCCTCACCTGAGTTTCTGGACCTTGTATGTGCAGGACTCTCTACAGAGAAATCTCATTTCCACATTTTGTTTATCTAACTCCTCCACCAACTTCAAAACTCTTCCTCGACATCACCTCCTCCAGGAAGCCTTCTCTGCTTTCCAGACTGAGTCAGGGGCCTCCTCTGGGTGCCCTCAGCTGCCTCAGCTTCCCCCGTCAGCGCATTCAGGATACTGAATCATCTCTGCCCGACTGACTGTGAGGTCGTGAAGCCAGGCTTGTTCACCACAGTCTTTCCATGACTTGGCCCATAGGACATCCTTGACTGATGTGTTGTTTTTATTTAATGAATCATGAAAAGAATGTAGTCTGCCCCCAGTGAAACAAATATGATTGTATGATTCTGGATGACTTTCTAGAGTGCCTCCCCACTATCCTCTATGACCCGGAGACGGCCAGAGTTTTCTGGTTCACGATGTGTAAGTTCCCATGACAACAAGGGAAGATGTGGCTGAGAATCCAGTGATGATGATCTTTTCTGTTCAGCCTGGTCCCAAGGCTGCCTTCCTGACCTCAGCACCTGCAGGATTAGCCAGAGTACATGGGGCTGAGACACTTGTTCCTTGGAAGAAAAGCTATGACAAACCTAGACAATGTATTAAAAAGCAGAGATATTACTTTGCCAACAATGGTCCATCTAGTCAAAGTTATGGTTTTTCCAGTAGTCATGTATGGATGTGAGAGCTGGACTGTAAAGAAAGCTGAGCACCAAAGAATTGAAGCTTTGGAACTGTGGTGTTGAAGACTCTTGAGTGTCCCTTGGACTGCAAGGAGATCAAACCAGTCAATTCTCAAGGAAATCAATCCTGAATATTCATTGGAGGGACTGATGTTGAAGCTGAAGCTCCAATACTTTGGCCACCTGATGCGAAGTGATGACTCACTGGGAAAGACCCTGATGCTGGGAAAGGTTGAGGGCAGGAGGAGAAGGGGGCGACAGAGGATGAGATGGCTGAATGGCATCACTGACTCAAAGACGTGAGTGTGAGTAAGCTCTGGGAGATGGTGATGGACAGGGAAGCCTGGTGTGCTGCAGTCCATGGAGTCGCAAAGAGTCAGACACGACTGAGTGAATGAACAACAACGGGGCTCAGAGCTCCACCCGCTCCACAGGTGAAGCCTCAGTGGGTTCAGGCAGGGCTGGGTGAGGGGTCCACTGCGGGGGTTTCTCTCTGCTGGGGCCACTGGGACGCTGCCATAGCATAGTTTTTCTCATGGACTCCTATGGGGAACCTGCCAGCATCCATCATGGGAGTTCTGGTCCAAGGAGGATGATATTCTCTTGCACAGCTATATGATGGTTTCTACCTATGGTTATCCAAGCACTGCGTTTTCTCGGGAACTTTAATGATATATTTTTTACCTAAGAGCCATGAAACAGCTTGGCAGGTTGTATTTTCCAAAGATGGAGATAAATACATTCCCATAAACCCTTTGTATAATGGGACTGACATCCCTTAGACAGGGTCTGTGTCTTCTCCCCCATCTCTCGGCAAGGGCTGGTCACCGCCTCGATCAATAGGGTGTGATGGAAATAAAGCTAAGGGATTTGCAAGGGGAGATGGTCAGAAAGGATGCAGTTCTTTCCTGGAGCTCTCCCTCGCCCTACTCCTCCCCTCCCTACCTCCTCCTTACCCTCCCTTCCCCCCCACGCCCCCACTACCTTCTTCACTCTGGAATCCAGCCTTCTTACTAGGAGGAAGCCCAAACCAGCTCCTGCTGAGAGAGCCCCCCTAGTGGGGCCAGGCAGAGGAGAACCCAGCCTGCTACCCGTAGTCAGCATCAACCGCTTGTCTTAGGAATAAATGAGGCTTGAGATGGTTCCAGCTCCAGCCTTCAAGTCTTCCAGCTGAGACCCCAGGCATCGCAGAGCAGGAACAAGCCACCCTTGCTGTGTCTTGGTCTGAATTCCCAGCCCCCAGCATCCATGCGCACATAAATAAATGATGGCTTTGCTGAGTCTGGGGGTAATTTGTTATGCAGCCATAGTAACTAACACAAGACTTAAAGTGAAAGCGGAGGCCGCTCATCATGTTCAACTCTTTGAAAATAGTCCGTGGGATTCTCCAGGCCAAAATACTGCAGTGCCCTCCTCCAGGGGATCTTCCCAACCCAGGGATCAAACCCAGGTCTCCTGCATTGCAGGTGGATTCTTTACCAGCTGAGCCACAAGGGAAGCCCAAGAATGCTGGAGTAGGTAGCCTATCCCTTCTCTAGAGGATCTTCCCAACTCAGGAATCAAATCAGGATCTCTTGCATTCCTGGCGGATTCTTTAGGAACTGAGCTATCAGGGAAGCCCATATATGCACATTATAGTGTGTGAAACAGATCGCTGGTGATACTTTGCTGTATAACACAAGGATCCCAGCCTGGTGCTCTGTGAAGACCTAAAGGGGTGCTGGGGGAGGGGGTGGATGGAGGAGGGAGGCTCAGGAGGGAAGAGTCACTTGTGTGCTTACGGCTGCTTTGTGTCATTGTATGGCAGAAACCAACACAATATTATAAAGCAATTTTCCTCTAATTGAAAAATTTTTTAAATTTGAAACAAGGCTGGAAACCAAATTTGAAACAAGACTGGGATGCAAAAACACATGGAAACTCAAAGAAATGGTGTATGCTGAGAACTGGGTCACGGAAGCCACCTACCTCCCATTTCTGTATAAGCAAGGGCTTTAAAATCAGAACTCATCAGCTAAATGGGCCTATCAGAAGGGACCACTTAAAGGATTGAGCCGAATAATAGCCCTGTCTTACAGAGGTGGAAGCTGAGGATGGAAACTCAAAGAAATGGTGTATGCTGAGAACTGGGTCACGGAAGCCACCTACCTCCCATTTCTGTATAAGCAAGGGCTTTAAAATCAGAACTCATCAGCTAAATGGGCCTATCAGAAGGGACCACTTAAAGGATTGAGCCGAATAATAGCCCTGTCTTACAGAGGTGGAAGCTGAGGCTTGCAGAGAGTGCCCGGGGAGATGATCAAGCAGAGACCCACCCGCATCCAGGCCCATGATATACGTAATGTAAGCGTTCTCTCCTGGTAAGAATCATAGGAGTAACGGGGATTTACTGAGTGCCCTCATGAATCAGGAGCTTTGGTCTATGTCGCTAAATGTAGGATTTCACCATGCTTCTTCAATGGAGTCCTGATTGTCCCCATTCCACAGATGGTGAACTTAAGCCCCAAGGACAGGGAAGTGACTTGCCCGTGGTGAGAGAGCCAGGGGGCGATAGCCCTCATTTCTGAACCCGGATCTGCTCCACCCAGCCCCAGGGTCCTCTCACAACCATGCTTCTT
>SJYC01044878.1:0-29406 GCA_006408675.1 Madoqua kirkii | reverse complement strand
GCCCAAGGACAGGGAAGTGACTTGCCCGTGGTGAGAGAGCCAGGGGGCGATAGCCCTCATTTCTGAACCCAGATCTGCTCCACCCAGCCCCAGGGTCCTCTCACAACCGTGCTTCTTGTTTCCCTCCCGTCACTGCCGGCTTTCTGCCCTCAGAAGAGCACAGATGACGTCTCCAGTGCTCTGGAGGTACTACGTCAGAAGAGGGTGTGGCTGCTACCTTCCAAGTCAGATGCTCCTGGTTCAACTCTTTCACCGGCTGCTTACAGCCTGTGTGATCCGGGGTAAGATGTCACTTCACCTCTTTGAGCCTCAACGTTTTTGTGAGTAAAATTGGATGAAAAATACCTTCTTGCTTTAAGTATCAAAGGAGACACAATATATAAGTGACCGAGAACAGCTCCCAGCAAACGTTAAGGATCGGATCCAAGTCTTTTAATCCCCATTCAAAGCACTCCCTTCGGAACGGGTCTCAATAATCGAACTGACAGCCGAAAGCAATCAAGAGCTTTGTTGTGTAATTGGCATGGTTTAACGCACTTTACATAAATTGCATCTCATCCTCACAGCAACACCAGGAGGTCCAGATACTATCATTATCTTTATAGATGAGAAAACAGAGGTACAGAGACAGAAGGCTGTTGTATTAAGGTCCAAGTACCACAAACTGGATGACCTAGGATAACAGGAATGACCTAGAAATGACCTAGAAATGACAGTCTCGTGGTTCTGGAGGCTGGGAGTCTAGACCAAAGTGTCAGCGGGTGTGGTCCCTCCATGGTCTGTGGGAGAGGATCTGCTGCCTGCCTCTCTCTTGGCTTTTGGGGAGCTGCCGGCCTTCTTTCGTCTTCCTGTGCTGTAGAAGCATCACTCTGGCCTCTGCCTGCATCTTCATACGGCATCCTCCCCATGTGTGTCTGTGTCCAGACTTGCCCTTCTGATTCAGAGATGAGTCACACTGAATTAGGAGCCCACCTACAATGACAAACCTAGACAGCACATTAAAAAGCAGAGATATCACTTTGCGACACAGGTCTATATAATCAAAGCTGGGGTTTTCCGTGTAGTTGTGCACGGATGTGAGAGTTGGACCATGAAGAAGGCTGAGCCCCAAAGAATTGATGCTTTAGAAATGTGGTGCTGGAAAAGACTCTTGAGGGTCCCTTGGACAGCAGGGAGATCAAACCAGTCAATCCTAAAGGAAATCAACCTTGAATATTCACTGGAAGAACTGATGCTGATGCTGAAGTTCAAATACTTTGACCACCTGATGCGAAGAACTGACTCATTGGAAAAGATCCTGATGCTGGGAAAGACTGAAGGCGGGAGGAGAAGGGGGCAACAGAGGATGAGATGGTTGGATGGCATGACCAACACAATGGACATGAATTTGAGCAAACTCCGAGAGATAGTGAAGGACAGGGAAGCTGGACCTGCTGCAGTTTTTGGGGTCACAAAGAGTCAGATACGACGGAGCAACTGAGCAACAACTACTCCAGCATAACCTCATCTTAACTAACAACATCTGCAGTGACCCTATTCCCAAAGAAAGTTCCATTCCGAGATACTGAGGGTTAGGAATTCAGCATGTAAGCTGGTGGAGTTGGGGGACAGGATTCAGCACCTAACTGTTGGCTTATCTGAGATCACACAGTTAAGAAAAAGTGGCCAGTTGGGCCACCTGCAGCATCTGTCTTCTTGACCACACCGCTGGTGATGATCTGAATGCCCCATCGAGGAATGGAGCAAACGATTTTCTGTCTTCCGGGCAGAAGACATGGCTTTCAAGTCCAGCTGTGCTGCCTGAGAGGCTCTCTGGCTTCCCAAGACCAGCCCCCATCCTGGTGGTGACTCAGAGGCAGCCCAGGAACACCGGGGGTGGCTTCACCGACAACTTTCCCAGAGTACAAGAACAGTTCGTTTGCTAACGCAATTAAAAACATAATCTGCTATTAAATGCCTCCTCCATTGTTCTGCTGCGTGCATCCCCCCAGCGCGCTGAGTTATACACCTTCCCTAATCATTGCTGGCGTGTCATTTCCTTCTTCAACTGCCATCCTTAGAGACGAGGGGGGTTCGAGACGGTTTGTTTTAATGTCAGGATCCACGTCTCTGATAATTATATACACACACCCCACTTTGCAGGGAGTTCACTGCTCAGATGAGAGGCAAGGCTGACAACTCTGACATCCCAGCCCGTGCGTCAGCTGCAGACAGGGTGCACGCCAGGGGCACAGGTGGCAGCCTCATCGCCGTGGGAGCTCACGCTTTCCGCAGCATCGGATGACAGTTGCTGCAGAGTCTGAACCAGACACGCCAGTTCTTGACAGCCCGGACTATGCAGGGAAAGATCACCCAGCCAACCCACCTCCACTGCCTTTTCCACAACTCATCCCATTTTCACATGTGAGAATAAAAAGTGAGACACGCCCATGTAGAGGATACGCTGGTCCTCTTTTGGAAACATTGATTGGTGAGCCTGTCGTGGGGGCGTGGATGGCAAACACAACAAGAACAGTTCGTTTGCTAACGCAATTAAAAACATAATCTGCTATTAAATGCCTCCTCCATTGTTCTGCTGCGTGCATCCCCCCAGCGCGCTGAGTTATACACCTTCCCTAATCATTGCTGGCGTGTCATTTCCTTCTTCAACTGCCATCCTTAGAGACGAGGGGGGTTCGAGACGGTTTGTTTTAATGTCAGGATCCACGTCTCTGATAATTATATACACACACCCCACTTTGCAGGGAGTTCACTGCTCAGATGAGAGGCAAGGCTGACAACTCTGACATCCCAGCCCGTGCGTCAGCTGCAGACAGGGTGCACGCCAGGGGCACAGGTGGCAGCCTCATCGCCGTGGGAGCTCACGCTTTCCGCAGCATCGGATGACAGTTGCTGCAGAGTCTGAACCAGACACGCCAGTTCTTGACAGCCCGGACTGTGCAGGGAAAGATCACCCAGCCAACCCACCTCCACTGCCTTTTCCACAACTCATCCCATTTTCACATGTGAGAATAAAAAGTGAGACACGCCCATGTAGAGGATACGCTGGTCCTCTTTTGGAAACACTGATTGGTGAGCCTGTCGTGGGGGCGTGGATGGCAAACACATTAAGTACCTGCTACGTGTCAGGCAGTGCTAGACCGTGAACACTGTCGGCATTTTCATAGTGCTCTGAGAAGGCATATGTTATTACCATTTTTAGATGATTAAACTGAAGCACACAGAAGGGAAGGGATCTAAGAAGTTTGCTCAGCTGAATTGGACTTCAAAGCTATGAGTTGACCTCTGTATGCCATTTTATCCTTTGATAGCATCCTTTCATATAACTCCTTTTCCATTAGCCTCTGAAGCAATTCTCGGTTTATTCCTACTTTTTGGACCTTTCTTCACATTTCTCTTTCTATTAAGGTTCTTCTCTGTTGTTTCATCATTAAATAACAGTGCCCTGTAAGGATTTTCTTTGCTCATTAGCCTCACTAGCCAAAACTCTGCCTAGAAGATCCCACCCAAACCAAACAGCTTCCACTCTCAGCCACATGCTGAGTGCTCCCCAGATCTACTGATTAAATGTTAATCTCATCTGTAGAAGTACCTTCAAGGTGATATTTAGGCTGGTATTTAATAAAATATTGGGTACCATGACCTAGTCAAATTGACATATAAAAAAATTAACCATCACATAGAGTAAAGGCCAAGAGATCCTTTATGAATGAATAATGGAGTGATTTTTGTTTCTTGAAATAAAGTGGATTTACAATGTTGTGTTAGCTTCTGGTATTTGGCAAAATGATTCGATGACTCATACATAATCTTTTAAATATTCTTTCCCATCACGGTTTATGGCAGGATATTGACTATAGTCCCCAGTGTTATACTCAGGACCTTGTCGTTTATCCACTCCGTGTGTGTTGGTCGCTCAGTCGTGTCCAACTCTGACCCCATGGACTGTGGTCCACCAGGCTCCTCTGTCCAACAGGCTCTCCAGGTGAGAGTACTGGAGTGGGCTGCCATTTCCTTCTCCACATCCACTCTATGCATAACAGTTTATATAAAATAGCTTGAATCTGCTAAACCCAACCTCCCCATCCAGCCCTCCCCACCTCCCTCCCTTGGGCAACCGCAAGTCTGTTCCCTATGAGTCTGTTTCATGGGTAATTTCATGCGTGTCATATTATACATTCCACATAGGAGTGAAATTGTATTTCTCTCTCTCTCTTTCTGGAGGACTGGTGATGACACAGCCTGGGCCCTCTCCAGAGTTTCGATTTAGCAGGCCTGGTGTTGGGGACTGAAGAACTTGCCTCTCTAATACATTCCCAGGTGATGGTGCTGTGCCGGATCCCCTGCACTCTGAGACCCAATACATTAATTCCTATGAGGAAATTAACACAGCGCCCAGCACATAATAGGTGCTCAATAAATGGCAGTCATTGCCAGCTTCTTCCTTGACCTCATCTCACCATTGTATGATCCTGCAAGCTCAGAACTTTCTGGAAATGGGTCTGGATCTTGCTAGCTGCAAAGGAATCAGGATGGCCACTGTGGGAGTGTGCGACGCTATGTCCCCTGCTACGTTCACTATGGAAGGGAAGAGGAAAGCATATTAAAAACTCTGTTTAGAGTGACACCTGATGAACCAGAGAGGTTGAGCAAAGGGGGCTGGGACTGCAGACAGCATGAGTCAGAGGCTCCAGCTGTAGCAACACAGGGTCCCAGCACTGGGGCTCCCTGCAAGGGCTCTGACATCTGACAGGGCTGAATCTGAATTCTGGTCCTGCTTCTCGCTGGCTGTGTGACCCTGGATAAGCCACTTACCCTCTCTGGTCCTCAGTTTCCTTTGTAGAATAGGAATGATACTAATGGTTTCCACATCCCAGTTACTTTTACAGATGAAGTAAGGTATTTATGGAAAGTGTTTAGCATGTAGTGCTCAAGGTCTGAACTCTGTTATTCATCTCCCACCCTGCTGGTGCCCCGAGAATGGAAAACGTTAACGTCCTTGACTTCCTGGCCTCAGAATTCCAGACTCATTCTGGGAGTCAAAGCTCTGTTTCTGCGGATCATTTTTAATTTCTTGGCATCTTCCTCAGGGCATCTGCCTCTTTGGATGAAGATTTGAATTGTTACCTCCCAGAGCCAATAATATACCTCACCTCTCTGCAGACAAAAGTAAATATAATTAAAAAGTGATTATGATCTGAGACTACTTTCATAAGCTTTGCTAGACCTAATTATACAGTAAGCGAAGTCTCTGGGTATCCAGGCCTTCCTAGACGGAGCTTCCTATGCTGTCGGCTGCGTGCTGGTTGAGCAGGGACTGGATTTGTACCCTAGGCTCCAGCGTTATGAGCCTCAGGAGGGGCACTGACCCAGTGCGAGCCAGGTCCGGGCTTCCCTGAGGTCCCTGGTCCTGAGTTTTTTCATCTAAGGAGCCTGTATTGAGCATCACCTATGGGTCAGATCCCACCCTCAAGTCTTATTAAGGGAGAGGGTCTTGTCAATAAAAGCACAGTGATGAATTTGTAAAAAGAGCACTGACTTACTAAAGAGGGTGTGCAGATGGCAAATAAGTGCATGAGAAGATGCTTCAATCATTAGCCATTAGAGTAAAGCAAATTAAAACCACAGTGAGGAATCACTACACACCTACCAAAATGACTGAAATTTTAAAAAACAAAACAGTGTCAACACCCAATGCTGGCAAAGACGTGGAGAGACTGGATCACTCGTCTATTGCCAGTGGGAATACAAAATGGGAGAGACACTTGGGAAAACAGTTTTGCAGTTCCTTATAAAATATGCAGATATAAGACCCAGCAATTGCTTTCTCGGGCATTTTTCCCAGAAATGTGAAAATGTATGTCCACACAGAAACCTGCATGTGAACGTTTACAGCAGTTTTATTTGTAATCACCAAAAACTGGGAACAGCCAGGTCTCTCACTGAATGAACAGTTACACCACCTGTGGTACATCCACGCGTGAAACACCACCAAGTAACGAAAAGGAGGAGCTGTTGATATCTGCGACAAACTTGGATGAGTCTATGGGGAATTATCTGTGGGGCGGGGGGAGCCAGTCACAAATATTACTGTATACTTCCACTTTTCAGGGTAGGAGGAGCCAATCGTAGATGTCACTATGTAATTCCATTTATATAGCATTTTTGAATGCCCAAATCATAGGAACGGAGAACAGATGAACGGTTGCCAGAGGCTAGGGAGGAGGTGTGGCAGGATGGGAGTGGGTGTGGCCATAACGGGTGCCAGGAGCAACCCTTGTGGGGATGTACCACTTCCGTGTCTCGAGAGTATCAGTGTTAACATCCAGGCTGGGACGCTGCACTCTCGTTTTTCAAGATGTTACTGTTAGGCAGAGAGTGCAGAGGATGTCTGTCTTATTTCTCGTAACTACATGTAAATGTGTAACTCTCAAAATTAAAACTTTAATGTCTTTTTTAAAAGAGTATTGGCTCCCTGCCTAAAACCGTCCACAGCTTCCTGCTGACTTTGTGATAAAATCCGGAGTCTCATCTTAGTCTATAGACCCCTCTGACCTCCCAAATTATCCCACGATGCCCCATTCTCTGGACTTCAGCCACCCTGGGCAACTTTCATGTTTGTCTCATCTGATTTCAAGCCTCCCTCAATAGTGTTCCCTCTCTGTAGAATCACCCCCCCCAACTTCTTTTCCCTTCTTTTCTGCTCCTTCACTTCATTTGGATGTCAGCTTAAATGTCACCTCCTCCTGAAAGCCTTCCTGGATTTCCTCGAAGGCAGACTTCTCTGCAAGTTTTCTTTGCTTTTCTCACGGCACTTTAAGTAATTTATAAGTAGTAGTATGTTTTCTGGTTTGCTTTATTTAATCATCTCTGCTAGATTTTATGGCAACCCACTTCAGTACTCTTGCCTGGAAAATCCCATGGACGGAGGAACCTGGTAGGCTGCGGTCCATGGGGTCCCTAGGAGCCGGACATGACTGAGCAACTTCACTTTCACTTTCATGCATTGGAGAAGGAAATGGCAACCCACTCCAGTGTTCTTGCCTGGAGAATCCCAAGGATGGGGGAGCCTGGTGGGCTGCCGTCTATGGGGTCGCACAGAGTCAGACACGACTGAAGCAACTTAGCAGCAGCAGAGTAAACCCAGTAGCCAGTACATAGTGGAGTTCCATCCCTGGTGAGGGAACTAGATCCCACATGCTGCAACTGAGAGCTCATATGCCACAACTGAAGACCCCACGTGCGGCACCTAAGACCTGGCACAGCCAAACATAGTAATTAATTATTTTTTTTAAAGGAAGGAGGAGAGGAAGAGAGAACAGAAGTGAAGGAAAAAGGAAGGATGGAAGAAATGAGACAGGAAGAGAAGGAGAAACAAGAGGGACTGGAAGGAGGGCAGAGTGGGTCTGCGAGAATCAACACGACTTTGGCTGTGCATGAAAGCGGGGAGGACAAGTCTGTGATGACACCTGGTTTTGGCTTAAGAATCCTGACAGATGCAGGGGCAGCTCTTCCTTCCCGGGGATGACGGGAAAAGGAGTCGGAGTTCATTTCCAATGTGCTGATATCCTCCGTGCCCCTGTCTCCCCATCTTTGTGGAATTACTTATCTTGGGTACACAGAGGTGCCTTCACCAAACCCAGTAATTCCATGAATCAAAAGGAACATGATTAAAAATTAAGAAGGAGAATGACAAATCCCTTCACAATTTCTTTTTAAAACTCAAAGGCATGTGCATAGATTCAACACCCTTATGAGAGAAGGTACAGCTCTTTCCCTGAGTGTGTTTTTGCTGTTGGAGCTTCCTATAATTTTTCTTGCAAAGCCACCACTGGGTGGTATGCTGACTCTGAACCTTCAGTCACCTCCCACACCTAATTTGATAGCAGGTTTCCCCCGCCCCAGGAACTCTCCTTTTCACTGAGTCTTTGCACAGCATCAAATTTCCTATTCATAGAAACATTTTCTGTTCTTTTCACACTACATTTAGTGTAATCGGTTTACTTAATTAAATTGTATAATTATAATAACAAATACAACTAGCAAAAACAGGTTTGGGAACAGACATAACTGACTTGGAGGAAGTATGCAACTCAGCTAAGGGGTGCCTAGTGCTCCGTCGAATGAGGACGGTGTCGGTAAGCTGTTGGTGGGTGGTGGGCATCCATCACCCTGTTTAATGGAGAGAAGGAGTCTGTAAACATGGCAAGTTGGTTAAGAGGAAGTTGGCTAAAATTCTGTTAGCTTCCTGCCAAAAGCCAGAGCTGGAGTGGACCATTCCAGAACCTCCAGGCTGTGAGGTACGGATGTCAACAACTTTTTACAAAAGCAAACAGGAGCCCTTTGCTACTCTCCCTGACGTTTGCAAAATAAAATAGAAGTCTGAATTTTTTGGCATCCCCCTCCAAATTCAAAGGATAATCAGGTTCCTACCTCCTGAGAAGCCCGAGGCAGCCTGTTAAATGGTAATGACCCAGACACCAAGATCAGGTAGACGAGATTTGAGTTGAGTATACATACAGTTGAGTATATTGGCTGTGTCTTCCTGGAAAAATGACTTAAACTTGCAGAGCCTCAGTTTCCTCATCTGTAAAATAGGAGTTAGCATGAATGTATGTGAAATGCCACATTTAAGGGCAGCACATAGCAGATGCCTCATACAGGGTAATTGCTGTTATGACGATCATTGAACTCTGAGCGAGATGGGTAGCCCAGCCAACAGCCTTTGGTCATGCAACAAATAGATGCTGCTTTTGTGTCCTAGAGAGGAAAAAGCAATTTGCCATTTCCTCTCTCACTTGAGTTGATTGCGGTTTCCTTCTGATTAATATTTATGAGCCTGGCATTGTGCCTTTGCAGGGAAAGGGCCCTGTTTGTTGAGCAGAGGTCCATAAATCTATATGGTAATTATCCTCCCCTCTGATTCACTGCCCACAGAAGCAGAGATAGCTTAAACAAGGCACCCATGAATTTAATGGGCGGGACACATTGGCCATGCGGAGAGCCGGTATGCAAAACCTCTGCAGGGAATGTGTCAGGAGAAACCAGGGCCTCTTGGACGGGATAGATATTAGGGTTAGGGGATTTTCAGAGGTTGTCAGGTCTGATTTGCCTTCCCGGCATTGATTCCACCAGCTCTGGTCACGTCACTCTGATTTTAACTGTGGAGCCAGCATTCTCCTCCTGCAGAGGGCATCCAACATCTAAATCTGATCAGTTGGCATAGTCCAGCCTCCTTCTCCACACTGATTGGCTTATACTGGGCCCAGGACTCAAGCTGGCCCAATCAGAATGAATCTTGGAACTCTGTTATAAAAGAGGAGCTGCTAAGCCGGCAGAATCTCAGCTTGGGAGTGCCACAGATGATTCCCTGGAGGGTGCCTTCCCAAGAGCAAACCAAAACAGAACCTCTGCAAGACAACCACTTCTTGAGCATTTTGTTTGAGTTCCCGGATGCAGCTGTGCTTGAATTCCTCCTCCTTAAACTTCACAGTTTACATGAACCGATAAATGATGATTATTGCCATAAGCCAACTGGATTTGACATCTGTCACTTGTAACCAATTGAATCCTATGACTGTTTACCTCTTCATTTGATAGATAAAGATATTGAATCCCAGAGTGGTCAATTGTCCACGGTCACAAAGCAAGCTTGTGGGGAAATCCAGTATGATTTGATTTTTGTACTTTCAAAACACACATTAGGCCAAGCTTTAAAAAAAATGTTCAGGTAGCCAGTGTTGGTATGAGGAAATTGTTCACTCAAGCAATATTAGAAAGCGTAAATATTGGTAAACCTTTCTGGGGGGCATTTGAAATCGTGTTCATTTTTAACCTGTGAATAAATCATATTATACAGAAACCATGACTGCATGAGTGCTGCATAAAATATATCTTCTCACCCAGAAATCCCCCTTGAAGACTCAGTCCTACAAATATTTCCAAAGAGGCTACAAAGGTTTAGCCACAGAGATGTTTATCACAGTCGTGTTTGCAATCATGAAATTTGGGGTGAGGAGAAAGCTTCATAGGAAGACAAAGATATAGGATACATCCATAAAATAGAATACCATGAAAGGTTAAAAATCACGTTTTTGAAGACTATTTTATGACACAGGAAAATGTCCATAACCTATTAAGTGAAAAAGGCAGGTCACGATCAGTTTTGTACTGTATGATACCATGTCACTCAACTTAAGGGAGGAAGCACCAGCATTTACATACATATGCATATGTGAGCGCCCGGCCCAGGATACAGACAGCAGAACAATCAGCCGGCGTGTGAGCAGTGTTTATCTCTGGGTGATATTTATTTGCTTCTTTGTGCTTTTCTGTGGTTTCCAAATATACTACAATGAACATGTGTTACTTATATAATCAGAGAAAATGGAAGCGTAAAATAAAAAAAAAAAAAATGATGCAGGTTGGGAAGAAAAAACTGGGCCAGCCAGCAATGGGGAGATGGTCCAGCCTCTGTCAGCTACTTTGTAGACTCCACAGATGCTCAAAAATAGTTGCCTCAGCAATAGAACTACATTCACACCCTGAATTATTATAGTAGCAAACCTGTATTAAACCTGCACTCAGTCAGGATTAATACAATCTTAATTCTTACAATGACTTCTAAGAAAAGGCATTATCAACCTTATTTTACAGGTGAAATATTTGAGGCTCAGAGAGGGTAAGCATCTTTCTCAAGGTCACCCAGCTGCACGAGGGGCAAGGTTGGAATTCAGATCCCATTCATCGGAATCAAACTTTAGCTTGTGATGGCTGCTGTTCTCTTCTGGCCTGGAGGAGGCCTGGCCCCATGTTACAGGAGAAGTAACTGAGGTTCTGTGGGGTGAGGTTGTTTGCCTGAGATCACACAGCTGGGACATGGCCCATAGGTGATCACAGTCTGGATGCCGTCCACCGCCCTGACTGCTTCTGGACTAGCCCAGCTGCAGTGTGGGGAGGGCGTGGGGGGCGGGGGCAGCCTCTCCTGGGTCTGGGCTTTAGGGAACTGCTGTGTTAATTGCCAGAATCAATTTGTGCTGATCCCCCACAACTCCAAGCCTGCTGAGACCTGTTTCTATGGCCTGCAAGCCTCAAATTGACCACAAGTAATGGAAGTCATTTCTAAAGAGGTGTTTATTGTTACCAACCTCGGCTGTGTTCCGAGCCAGCATCTATTCCTCAAACAAGTGGAATTTAAAGAGCCTTGGAGAAGGAAGGCGGAGGAGGAAACTCACCAATCCCACCTGACTATTCTAGAAACGGCGCTCCTGGCCCACCCCTGGCAAGGAAGCTGCTGAGAGAGTCCTTTAAGATCTGAGACTCCTCCTCACTCTCTGGCCCCGATCAGTCCTCCTCGGGGGCTCACGTATCCATCATTTCTCCAGCACTCATGGAGTACCTCCTGCACGGTGGCATGGTGCTGGGCCTGAGATCACAGAGATGAAGGAAACACAGTCGCCCCCATAGACAGCCCGCAGGCTGGAGAAAAAGGAGAAGAGGGAGACAGAGCAGCCATTCAGTCGGGGGGGGTCGCTCATCCATCTGTTTGCTCAGGAAATATTTAGTGAGTAGCCGGTGGCTCAGACGGAAAAGACTCTGCCAGAAATGTGAGAGACCCGGGTTCGATCCCTGGGTGGGGAAGACCCCCTGGAGAAGAGAATGGCACCCACTCCAGTACTCGTGCCTGGAGAATCCCGTGGACAGAGGAGCCTGGTGAGCTGTAGTCCATGGGGCTGCAAAGAGTCGGGCACGAGTGAGCAGCTGACACTTTCACTTTTTGCTCAGTGCTCCCGTCCTCATGGGACTGAAGATGCTGCAGGATGGGTTCCTGGGGAAGGAGAGCCTGAGACAGGGTTCACGGGAAGTCAAGAGAGCTCTTGAGAGGAACACCTGTAGAAGATGCAGGGTGGAGCGGAGAGAAGAGCAGCCACATGCAGAACAACACCACCCTGACCACCTCCACAGGGGCGCGGAGCTGGGATGGGCACCCAGTGCTAGTCCAAACTGGACCATGCCAATCACTCGCTGGGTGTGCCCAACCGGGAAGGTGATGACCTTGGATGAGGCAGCTCTTTGCAGTAAAGCTTCCCTGAATAGGGCTGAGAGCAGAGGGCTGCCTGCCAACAGCACCAGAGAGGTGTCTGTGCGGTGCATCTGATGAGAGTTCCATGACAAGAGAGAGTAACGGACCAGACAGCACAGTCCCAGCCCTGCCGAGCTTCCCTTCCATCTGAGCAGAGCTCTGCTGCGGAATACCTAAAACTGAGCACCAAAAAAGTGAACGCGTTCATCCACGCATTGACTGATCTATTCAACATTGATTAAACAATCACTGTGTTCCAGGTATTGCTAAGGATAACACTCATGACATGAGAGATACCCCAGAGACAATAGACAGCTGATTCCATAATGAATTGCTTTTAGAATAGTTATGACAAGAGCTACAAAAGGAGAAGCAAAGCATGGGTTATGACAGAAGTACACTGAGCTCTAAGTGTGCAAGGCACAAAGGTGTTATCTGTGAGGGGTGATCCATTCTAGGGCAGTGCAGTCCAGGAAGGCTTCCCAGAGGAGGGGACTTTTGAGCCAAGTCTTGGAGACAGAGGAGATCACAGTAGGTGGAAGAGTTGGGTGGGCGTGCATGTGTGCGCACACTCAGTCACATCCAACTCTTTGCAATCCCATGGACTATAGCTTATGAGGCTCCCCTGTCCATGGAATTTTCCAGGCAAGAATACTGGAGTGGGTTGCCATTTCCTACTCCAGGAGATCATCCCGACCTGGATATTGAATGTACTTACGCATCTTCTGCACTGGCAGGCAGATTCTTTACCACTGTCCCGAGGGAGGCGCATTCAAAGGGGAGGAGAGAGCTCTGCGGCACTACAAAGGTGCAAGACGGCGTCCTACCAGCTGGAGGAAGACTTTCAGAGTCCGGGGAACACTAAGGCGGCCTCAGCCAGAAATTTTTACACGGCCTGACAGCGCCCATGAGCCCACTCAATGGGAACCCTTTCATGGGTGCCCTTGGCAACTCCTCGGAAGGTGGGGGACCCTTAGCCTGCATGCTGCCTCAGCCATGCACCATCACCTCCCTTCACGGAGAGCCGATAGCAAAGCCACTCTCCCTTCAGAGCAAGCGCCTCACAGCCTGCTTCTCCTGGACCAATGAAATCTGAACCCTTTGGCTGTCAGCAGTGTCTACACATAGCCCTTTAAGCCTGTCCCTTGGCAATAAAAATATTAATAATAGCTAATGTTTATGGAGGGCAGTCTGTGTGCCAGGTATACTGTTAAGCGATTCCTCATTTCAAATAACCCTCAGAAACCCTATGGAGGCGGGTACTGTTGACCTCTCCAGGCAGCAGATGAGAAAGGAATCTTCACAGAGATTGAGTTATTTCTTTACACAAGGTCACACAGTCGGCAAGGTGCCTGCCAGACTCCAGCCCCATCTAATACCAAGCCCAAGGCCAAGTTCATAGTCACCAGTGAAACGCGCCTCCCTGTCCTGCTCTCACTTCCTGCAACGTCTTGAACCCTGCATGCATTCCAAAGTCGTGGCTGGAAGGTCATCAGCCTGTAGAAAGCTAACCGGAAAGGTCTTTCTTATGAAAAATAACTCCCCGTTATCGTGCACACACACATTATAGAAATATTGTTGTATAAATGAAAGCGGAACAAAGAACGGCATCAGTCGCTCCATCACTGCAACACGAAGGGCGGTTAATACTTATACATGTCCTCTTGATTTTGTTGAGAATGCTGTTTTTGTCGCCGTGGATTTGTCGTTCGGTTGTTGAAATCAATTACCCAGGCATTCCTCTGTATTGTGAGCATTGCCCAGGTTGGCATACATGCTTTGTAATCATCAGCTTGAGTGGCTACATAATATTTCATTATGAGTGGAATGGGCAGGATTTATTGATCCTTGTTTTGGACAGTTAAGACTGTTTTCAATTTTTCGCCTGTTACAATGACCACCTCAGCGACCGTGCTTGTGTCTGTAAAGCTTTTATTTCCTATTGAAGAGTATTTCATGGAGAAAGAATCTCAGAAGTACAGTTTCTGCGACTGAGGTCGTAAACATTGTAAAGACTCTTGATGTCGGCCTCCCCCTGTTGCTTTTTGCATCAGTACAAGTGGCCTCTGGCAATGAAGGAGCCCACGCGCTGTATTTCTCTATTTTTTTCCACACAATTAAAACATGATTGTCATAGAAGAGCGGTGTAGGTTTTTTAATAAGCCTAAATAGAGATTTCTTCCCCAGGGTCGTGGGAGCCATCTTTCAGATCCTGCCAATTCCGTCTCCTCCATTCTGCAAGGGTCTCACTTCCAGCGCCTGGAAGGGTTACCATAGCAGCACAGAAAGCTTCAGGTGGTCATTGGTTCTCACGAGCCCAACGTTGTGAGATAGGAACAAGATACTTAGGTACCCACCGAAACAAAACCAGTCTCAGGTCTTTCCATAACAGCCTCATGCAGGCTGATCCCACTAGGCTGTCCCCTGCTGAGCAGCTGCAGGAAACACTCGGAAGTGTTCCAGTCCTCCTGGGCGTGAGGGCTGCCTCGGAGCCAGGAAGTCCATGTGTCCCAGCGCATTTCCAGCATGGGGGCGGGGGCCAGGATCCGGGCTGTGGATGTGCTGAGTCCTAGGCCCTCGCCCCAGTCTCTGCTCCCTTCCTTGCTTCCAGTTCTGACCCTGGGACTTGTTTTCCACTGACCATCTTGCCCACCGTAGACCCCAGGTGCTCCTCAGAGACCTGGCTCCCACTTCTGCGGACGGGACGCCTAACCCCGAGGGACACTTATCACCATCTACTGGCCTCTCTCCGCTCAAACCTGCCTGTTGAGTCTGCCCCTCCTCTCCACCTCCCCTGTCACCCCTGCTTGCCAGCTGCCCCTCACCCCCCATCTCTAGTCTGGGCTAATTGGTCTCCCTCCCTCCGCTCTTGCCCCCACAGTCCATTCTGTAAGAGAGGAAGAGTGGACTTAATCTTTTTTGATTGATTTACAATGTTATATTAGTTTCCTATATAAAGCAAAGTGATTCAGTAGTACACACACACACATACACACACACACACACACACACACACGTACATACACGGCCTTCCCAGGAGGCGCTAGTGGTAAAGAATCTATCTGCCAATGCAGGAGACATAAGAAACACGGGCTCTATTCCTGGATTGAGAAGACCCCCTGGAGGAAGGCATCAAAACCCACTCCAGTATTCTTGCCTGGAGAATCCCACGGGCAGAGGCGCCTGGCCGGCTATAGTCCATGGAGTCGCAAAGAGTTGCACACAACTCAAGAAACTTAGCACTCATGTGTGTGTGTGTGTGTGTGTTCTTTTTCCTATTCTTTTCCATTATATTTTAGGATATTGAATATAGTTCCTTGTAGTATACAGTAGGTCCTTCTTGGTTATCTATTTTATACATAGTAATGTGTATCTATTAATCCCAAACTCTTAATTTATCCCCACCTGGAGCGACTTCACTTTCTTTCTTTCTATAGTTCATTTTGGAGAAGGAAATGGCAACCTACTCCAGCGTTCTTGCCTGGATAATCCCATGGACGGAGGGGCCTGGTGGGCTACGGTCTATGGGGTTGCAGAGAGTTGGGCAGGACTAAGCAACTAACACACACAACGCATGTCTATTAACCCCAAACTCTTAATTTATCCCCACACGCCACATTCCCCTCTGTTCTTCTCTGTGTCTGTGAGTGTGTTTCTATGTTGTAACCAAGGTCATTTGCACCGCATTTTTGGATTCCACACATGCGTGATGTCATCCGATGTGTCTGTGTCTAGCTCCCTTCACTCGGGTCCAGCCGGCTTGCTGCCGTGTCGCGATTCCATGTCTGCGGCTGGGTGGCCTCCGCTGTGTGTGCAGGCCGCGTCTGCGGATGACTCACGTTGCTTCTCCGTCTTGGCTGTTGTGAGTGGCGCTGCAGACGCACGGCTCTTTCTGAGTTAGAGTTTCCATCTTTTCTGGGTGTGTGCCCAGGAGTGAGATTGCTAGATCGCATGCGAAAGAAAGTCCTCTTTTTGATGAAGTTGGAGTCAGCACTGGGATGTAAGAGTCTAGTCACGATGAATCTGGTTATGACCGTCCAGTGATTTCCCACTAGACTCTGGAGTCACCCCACCTCCTGCCGCAATACCTCATCTTTTCTCAATCTGCTCAGCCCACAGACGTCCTGCCTTCCCCGTGCTGCTCCCTCTGCCTGCAGGACCCTTCCTCTCCCTTGGATTTCTGGACTCCTCGTCACGATCCAGGTCTCAGCTTAAATATCAGCTCCTCAGGGACCACTTCCCCAACCAGTCACCAAACAGGATCTCGGTCCCTCCCCGGGGGACCTCGTCATAGCTCCCTGGGCTTTCCCCATAAAGCACTTGTTACAGTTTAAAACCAAGCTTTTGGGGAAATTTTTTAACTTGTGGTAAAATGTACATGACGTTGATCATTTTAGCCACTTTTAAGAGTACAGTTCAGCAGTGCTAAGTGCCTTCATATTTCTGGGTAGCCGTCACCAGCGTCCATCTTTAGGACTCTTTTCATCTTGCAAAATTAAAGCTCTGCAACCCGTCAGACAACGCCCCTCAACTCCTGGCAATTATAATTCTGCTTTTGTCTCTGTGAATTTGACTGCTCTGCATGCCTCATATACATAGAGTCGCGCAGTGTTTGTCTCTTAGAGGCTGGCTTATTTACTTTACATTCACCAGCAGTGCAGAAGGGCTCCGATTTCTCTACCTCTTCCCCAGCCAGCACGCGGCTTCCGCTTTCTCCCTAGCGGTCGTAGTGCTGAGTGTGAGGTGGTATCCTACAGTGTGGGGGTGTTTCGTTTTGTTTTCTGGCTGTGCTGGGTCTTTGCTGCTCGGTGGGGTTCCCTCTAGTTGGGGAGAGTGGGGGCACTCTCCAGTTGCAGTTCTCAGCCTTCTCATTCTGGTGGAGTCTGTCGCTGCTGAGCACGGGCTCTAGGGTGTGCAGGCTTCGGTAGTTGTGAAACGTGGACTCGGTGGTTGCGGCCCCTGGGCTCTAGAGCGCATTGCGGGCTTCCCCCAGCCCCACAGGCTCTAGAGCGCAGGCCCGGTAGTTGCGGCGCGGGGGCTTAGCTGCTCCGCGGCAAGTGGGGTCTTTGGCAGGCAGATTCTTTGCCACCGAGCCACCAGGGAAGCCCCTTATTGTGTTCTGATTTGCGTTTCCCCAGTGACTAGTGACGGTAAGCATCTTTTCACTTCCTTATTGACCATTCGCCTTTTGTCTTTGGAGAAGTATCTGTGTAAATCCTTAGCCTGTTTTTGAAGCAGGTTGTTTGTTGTTGAGTTGTAGGAGTTCCTTATGTATTCTGGATATTAACCTCTATTATATACACAGTTTTCAAAGATTTCTCCCATTCTGTGCCTTGCTGGGTAATTTGTCATAGTGTATCTCTGCCCCACAACTAAAAGATTCAAAGGCAAGACAGTAAATGTTTTCTCTATCAGTATATTACAAGCACCCAGCACAGTGCCTGAACATAAAAGATGCTCAGTAAATATTGAATGACTGAATCAGTGAATCAGGTTCTGTTTGGAGACCCCTCTGCCAGCCTCCTAGCAACTGGACCACGAGTAGACTCTTAGAGGCAAGTGGGAAGCATGTTGCCACAGGAGTCCAAAGCTTTTGCTTCCATTCCTCACCACAGCCTTTCCCTGGTGACTAAAAACCTATTTTACGGGAAGCCGCAGCCTTCCCTTTACTTTCTTCCTCCCCCGGCGATGAATCACATTTCAGTTCACGGTAAAGCCAGAGCATCGCTAGCGACTATGCCAGGAACAAAACCTTGAGAGAGCAAAAGACGGGGGGTGGTAAGAAATCAGCTTGCACAGGCAAAAATAAACCCTGGAATCCCTGGGAAGTTGCCTGGAGCCAGAGTTCCTGCAGGAGAGCCAGACCCGGAAGCTGAGGGCCTGGAGGGGGCGCGCCTGTGGTGCTCGACCCACGTGCTCAGAATGGGGGCTCGTGAGTCTTGACGGCAATGCCAACCATTATTACTAGATGTGTGGTCCCCGCGCCAGGCTTGGAGGGCCGACTCCAGGAGGCCAAGAGGAGAGGGATGAGCTGGATATTTGCCGTGACAGTGCTTTTGAAGCAGAAATATCCACGCATTAGGCTGAAGGCAGAGCCCTTGGAGGGGGCAAAGGGTTGCACCTGAGGCAGAGAGAGAGGGCGGCCGGGAGTGGCCGGAGGCTGCAGCCCTGTCCTGGCTGGGCAGCGGTTTTTCCTGGATGCTCACACATGAGGAACGCACTGATGGCTGAGACAGGCTCTGAGTAGCTGGGGAGTGTGGTCCCAGCCTCCCTCATCCCCATCAGCTCCTCAGGTGACCCCTGACCCCTTCAGGCTCCTGATCCCCTGAAGCCCCGACTGCAGCGATGTGACTCCGAGAGATGCGTGGAGGGCAGGGACCTGGGGACTGACGGCTTCCTGGCCGCAGCATCCTTTGTTTACTGAGGCACCAGAAGGTCTTCTTTGTCCACAGCCTGACATGAGAACCGTGAGCCTCGTGCATAACTTTATGGCTTGAATTGTGACCCTCAAAATTTATTTGCTGAAATCTCAATCCCCAATGCCTCAGAATGCGACATTATTTGAAAATAGGGTCATTACAGATGTTGTTACTCAAGATGAGGTCGTTAGGGTGGGCCCTCATTCACTGTGACTAATGTCTTTATAAGAGGAGAAAATTGAGACACAGACACATATACAAGGAGAATGCCACGTGCAGATTGGGGCAGAGATCAAGACGACGCTGCTACCAGCCGAGGAATACCAAGGGTCCCCAGAAAATCACTAGCGGCAAGATGAGAGGCATGGGACAGACTCTTTCTCACAGTCCTCAGAAAGAGGCAAATCCCATTGACTTTTTAAAAGTATTTATTTTTATGTAGTTATTTTATTTGGCTGTGCTAGGTCTTAGTTGCAGCACTAAGGATTTTTGATCTTTAATCCGGCATGCGGGATCTTTAGTTGTGGCCTGTGAACTCTTAGTTGCCACATTTGGGATCTAGTTCCCTGACCAAGGATCGAAGCTGGGCCCCTTGCATTGGGAGTTCAGAATCGTTTCGCCACTGGACCACCAGGAAAGTCCCAGTCCTTGTTGGCTTCCAGCCTCCAGAACTTGGGACATCGAATCTCTATTGTGTTGTAAGCCGCTGGTCCATGCTCCTTTGTCATGGCAGCCTAGTAAGATAACACAGTAACCGAGGGATATCCAAGAATAACCTGCTCATTCACCCACCAAGCATTTTCCAAGCCTGCTTTGTAGTACGTGGGCACTCCACGAGGGCAAAGGCTGTCTCTTGCTTGTCCCTGGGTCCCTAACTCTGAGTGCAGGTGCAAGAAATACTGCAGATGAGAAGATAAGCCAATGACTGAGAAAATGAATGAACAATTGACTCTAAGACTCTAGAAATATAGTCTAGAGGAGTCTTTCCGCAGTGTGATGATAACAGATGATGGAAATACCTTTAGAAAGTAAGATACAGATACGTGAATATCCTAGCCACAGATACGTGAATACCCCTGGAAATAAGTCAGATGAGATGCTCAGCTATGTTTACACGATCTTCTTTTGTATGGGAGGTAAAATTCCTTTGGTTTATGAACTTCATAAGTTACTCAGAGTGTGTCCATAGCAGCATAATATATTAAAAACTGTATTTATATTCAAGTCCTTGTGCCCCTTCCTTTTCCCTACCCTTCTAGCAGCTATCAGTCCTAAGGGAAAAGAAGCAAAAAAAAAAAGAATTGAGAATCAAAGTATTGGCTTAGAGTTCTTAGGCAGACTTTTGTGAACCCACAACAGAAACCATGTTATTGAGAGCTATGGGTTTCAACTGAAAATGGCAAATGTTAGAACAGGAAAAAAAAAAAAAACCTTTTTAAAAAACTAAAAATATGAATGCTGGCCTAAATTAGAGTGCAGAAGAAGGTATGAAGGCAGAATATCCATTCTTTCACGCAGTGGGCTGAAAAGAAGAACCAGCAGGGTACTGAGGGGCCCCCAGGGTCCTGATATTTGGGCTGAAGAAGAGACAGGGGCCGCTAACACTAACGTAAGTTGAGATGCATCCCTGGGACCCTGGCTGCCCAGATAAGCCTCAAATCAACATGGCCCTCAACCATAGACTAGCAATAACCCAGAGAGCTGGCTAGACTTGAGGTAGCCACTCAGAGCTCCCGGGGGGGGGGGAATAAAATCCCAAGCCCCCCTCTGCCCCCCAGCTGGAACCAAGAAGTGTGACATGTGGGCTTTACATCTGCAGACCCTGGTGTACTTTGGGCATCGACTGGGTGAAAGATGACCCCTGAAACTTGGCACAAGGCCAGCACAGGCCCACCAGGATGGAAGCCTTCTCTGGACTCAGACACCACCCAGGGATAAGCGAAGGGGATGAGGGGGGGAGAATCCTGAATTGTTGTAGTAATTACCAAAGAAAAAACAAAAACTCTGAGTTTAAACATCCCTCTCCCAAGAAGTAACTCTAATTTTAACCCTACCTCCCCTGCCCCAGAAATAACTCAGTTGCCTTGACTTAGTAAAGCTAATACAGTCGGCCCTCTGTATTTCTAGGTTCTGTCTCCAAAGACTCAACCTATTTGAAAAGCCCCCAAGCTGGAACCAAGAAGTGTGACATGTGGGCTTTACATCTGCAGACCCTGGTGTACTTTGGGCATCGACTGGGTGAAAGATGACCCCTGAAACTTGGCACAAGGCCAGCACAGGCCCACCAGGATGGAAGCCTTCTCTGGACTCAGACACCACCCAGGGATAAGCGAAGGGGATGAGGGGGGGAGAATCCTGAATTGTTGTAGTAATTACCAAAGAAAAAACAAAAACTCTGAGTTTAAACATCCCTCTCCCAAGAAGTAACTCTAATTTTAACCCTACCTCCCCTGCCCCAGAAATAACTCAGTTGCCTTGACTTAGTAAAGCTAATACAGTCGGCCCTCTGTATTTCTAGGTTCTGTCTCCAAAGACTCAACCTATTTGAAAAAAAAAAAATTCCTCTCAGAAAGTTACAAAAAGTAACACTTGAATTCGCAGTGCAGTGACGACTGAGCAGCTTCACTTTCACTTTTCACTTTCCTGCAATGGAGAAGGAAATGGCAACCCACTCCAGTGTTCTTGCCTGGAGAATCCCAGGGATGGCAGAGCCTGATGGGCTGCCGTCTGTGGGGTCCCACAGAGTCAGACACGACTGAAGTGACTTAGCAGCAGCAGACAACTATTTATATAACATTTACTTTGTATTTACAACTCTTCATACAGCATGTCCAGATAGCTCAGCTGCTAAAGAATCCACTTGCAATGCAGGAGACCCTGGTTTGATTCCTGAGTTGGGAAGTTCCTCTGGAGAGGGATAGGCTACCCTCTCCAGAATTATTGGGCTTCCATGGCTCATGAGCTAGTGTCTGTGTAACAACTGTGGCTAGCTCTGAGAGTAAATCAAGCCGCTGGAGAGACACTTCTGGAGATTCTTGAACTTGCAACTCCTGCAGGGTAGACAGTTTTAACAAGTAAAACTGCAAACGTCAAGTTTTATCTGGCAAACCCTAAGGTCTTAGCCCCACTTGAGGAGTGCTGAAGTGAAAGCAGGCTGCTTTTTGACATAGGAGACTCGGGTTCTTTTTCCAGATCTTAGCCCCTGGTTTGGGATTTGCAAATGCAGTAGAAGCAGCTCCTGAAACACCCCCTTCGCCACCCATGTAGTGACAGACATTACAAATCGATTGCTGAGTCTCAAGATTTTTTTCAATACAATGCTAGACGGCAAGTTCCGATGGATAGGAGTTGGCACACAAGTAGGAATTCACTGCCCTCTTTGAATTTGAATTCAGACTCCAAGAAGAAAAGGGTAAGCCCTGAGTGACAGTGCCAAGAACAGAGCCAGGTGTCCCTGCTCCCCAGGTGGACACTTTCCACTGGAGGCGCAGGGTTCTGTTGTGCTGTATTTCTAGCTCCTCTGTGATCAGCATTGTGCCCGCTGTGTGCAGGAGAGAGAATATCAAAGATTCACCCGGGTCTGTGCAGTGCACCCCTGGGCCAGCCTCAGGAGGGATCGGTTGCTGCCACGTGGGTTAACATTCAGGAACAACAGGAAATTTGTTCTGAAGCCACTGTCCTGAGTTCACATCGTCACCCTGCATTTCCTGACTGTGCAGTCCTAAGACAGCTACATTTCTTCTCTGAGCCTCAGTTTCTGCATCTGCAAATTGGGGACTGTTCGCATTGACCCCACTGTGTCATTATGAGGACGACATGAGTTGATTTACGAGAAGCCCTACCCCTGGCTTTCCTAAATGTGCACCAAATGAGCATTCAAGACCCTGCGGGACAGTTCTGGAGCCACTGAAACCCTCCCCTCCAGCTGCTGTATTTCTGCCTTGCATGAGGCTCTCCAAGGAGAGTGTTGTATTTTGAGCTTGGTTAATGAGTCATTTGCATCTAAGAGCAAACAAGAAAGAAAGGCATAAAAGCGAGGACAGTCAGAACTGGAAAAAGCCTGACCTGGAGCCCCAGCCACTGCTTCCCGCTCTGGGCTGTTCTGCAGGCGACCTTGCCTGCCCAAGCCTCGGTTTTCTCATGTGCACAGTGGGCACTGAGCTTGATCTCCTTGGGGGCTCTTCGATGGCAGGGGCGAGGGTGGTGGCGTGCGTGCCTGCTCGCCCGCACACTGTAAGTGGTGAATTCAGGCAGCATGAGCTCATTTGCCAGCAGCGCGCTGGCCTGGAGCCTGGCAGGCCAGGCTCCCCGGGCAAGAGGAAATGAAGTTTGACTCAAGCTTTTGTTAACGCTCGGCTGCGGCAGGCCAGGCCTCCATCCGCTGGGGTTAACACTGATGACGGGGAGGAGACACTGGGCTGGAGGGAAGCTGGCTCTGCCAGGCGGAGGGCGGGCAGGAGACTAAGTCACACATCACTGCAGTCAGAGATGGATCCCATCCAGGAGGAGGAAAATGCAGAAGCGGAATTCATACAGGCACTGCCTCCGAGTCTCTCAGTCCTGGTCTTCTCCCCATTGGCAGATGAATGCTCTATAAAGTTCAAACTGCCCTCCAGTCTTCAGTCACTGAGGTGAGCAGGCTGTGAGCAAACTGCCCAGGGGTTTCCTGCCCAGAAAGGGGGGAGCAGAGACTCACATCCAGGCCTGTTAGATCCCCAAACCCAGGTCTTTAACCAATTAACAAGCCTTTTGTGAGAAATGTAGAGCATTTGCCTGGAGGAAAACAAGCAGCGAAGGTATCATTGTTAATTGGACATACACCATGGGTCAGACAACATATTGACCCTGGAGAGGTTTTTTTTTTCCCTCCTGACACCAATCAACTCTCTTGATTCTCTGAAACCAACTGGGGGTTTTATAACTCAATTCAGTTCTGACACTGAGGACCCAGAGTCAATGCGGACCTCACAAGTTAAGGGCTCAGTCCCACGAGACTGCCTTGCTTGGAGTGCCTGCAAGCCTGGGGTCGCCAGGTTATGAACACTTCTGCCCAACTTGGCTACCCATTCCGGGGCAGGGGTGGTTCCTGCAAACCCCGCCACCAAGGCTGGATAATTCACTAGAAGGGCTCTGAGAACTCAGCAGAGTGTTTCACTCGTTATTACTGGTGTTTTATGAAAGATAAATTGCCAGGAACAGCCTAATGGAAGAGATGCACAGGCCAAGGAATGGGGCAGTGGTGCCAGTCTTCCATGCCCTCTCCAGGTGGGTGTGCCACCCCGCCAGCATTTTGACATGTTCAGCAACCGAAAACCCATCGTTCGAGTGTTTTGTGAAGGTTTCAGTACAGAGGAGAGATAAGAAAGCCTTACCTAAGTGAACGATGCAAAGAAATAGAGGAAAACAATAGAATGGAAAAGACTAGAGATCTCTTTAAGAAAATTAGAGATACCAAGAGAACACTTTATGAAAAGATGGGCACAATAAAGGACAGAAACTGTATGGGCCAAACAGAAGCAAAAGATATTAAGAAGAGGTGGCAAGAATACACAGAAGAACTGTACAAAAGAGATCTTCATGACCCAGATAATCACAGTGGTGTGATCACTCACCTAGAGCCAGACATCCTAGAGTGCAAAGTTCAGTGGGCCTTAGGAAACATCACTATTAACAAAGCTAGTGGAGGTCATGGAATTCCAGCTGAGCTATTTCAAATCCTTAAAGATGATGTTGTTAAAGTACTGCACTCAATATACCAGCAAATTTGGAAAACTCAGCAGTGGCCACAGACTGGAAAAGGTCAGTTTTCATTTCAATCCCAAAGAAAGGCAATGCCAAAGAACATTAAAATTACTGCACATGTGAACTCATTTCACATGCTAGTAAGGTAATGCTCAAATCCTCCAAGCTAGGCTTTAATAGTATGCAAACTGAGAAGTTCCAGATGTTCAAACTGGATTTAGAAAAGGCAGAGGAACCAGAGATCAAACTGTCAATATCCATTAAATCATAGAAAAAGCAAGAGAATTCCAGAAAAACATCTGCTTCATTGACTATGCCAAAGCCTTTGACTGTATGGATCATAATAAACTGTGGGAAATTCTTCAAAAGATGGGGAATCAGTTCAGTTGCTCAGTCGTGTCTGACTCTTTGCGACCCCATGGACTGCAGCACACCTGGCTTCCCTGTCCTTCACCAATTCCTGGAGCTTGCTCAAACTCATACCCGTTGAGTTGATGAGGCCATCCAACCATCTCATCCTCTGGCATCCCCTTCTCCCCCTGCTTTCAGTCTTTGCCCAACATCAGGGTCTTTTCAAATGAGGCATTTCTTCACATCAGGTGGCCAAAGTATTGGACTTTCAGCTTCAGCATCAGTCCTTCCAAACAACACCCAGCGCTGATCTCCTTTAGAATGGACTGGCTGGATCTCCTTGGAGTCCAAGGGACTCTCAAGAGTCTTCTCCAACACCACAGTTCAAAAGCATCAATTCTTCAGTGCTCAACTTTCTTTATGGCCCAACTCTCACATCCATAAATGACTACTGAAAAAACCATAGCTTTGCTGGATGGACTTTGCTAGCTAAGTAATGTTTCTGCTTTTTAATATGTTGTCTAGGTTGATCATAGCTTTTCTTCCAAGGAGCAAGTGTCTTTTAATTTCATGGCTGCAGTCACCATCTGCAGTGATTTTGGAGCCCCCCAAAATAGTTTGTCACTGTTTCCATTATTTCCCCATCTATTTGCCATGAAGTGATGGGACCAGATGCCATGATCTTCGTTTTCTGAATGTTGAGTTTTAAGCCAACTTTTTCACTCTCCTCTTTCACTTTCATCAAGAGGCTTTTTAGTTCTTCTTCACTTTCTGCCACAAGAGTGGTGTCATCTGCATATCTGAGGTTATTGATATTTCTCCCAGCAATCTTGATTCCAGCTTGTGCTTCATCCAGCCCAGCATTTTGCATGATGTACTCTGCATATAGTTTTTCCAGTAGTCATGTATGGATATGAGAGTTGGACTATAAAGAAAACTGAACACCGAAGAATTGATGCTTTTGAACTGTGGTGTTGGAGAAGACTCTTGAGAGTACCTTGAACTGAAAGGAGATCCAGCCAGCCCATCCTGAAGGAAATCAGTCCTGAATGTTCAGTGGAAGGACTGATGTTGAAGCTGAAACTCCAATACTTTGGCCACCTGATGCAAAGAGCGGACTCATTTGAAAAGACCCTGATGCTGGGATAGGTTGAGGATGAGAAGAGAAAGGGACTACAGAGGATGAGATGTTTGAATGGCATCACTAACTCAATGGACATGAGTTTGAGTAAATTCCGGGAGCTGGTGATGGACAGAGAGGCTTGGAGTGCTGCAGTCCATGGGGTCGCAAAGAGTTGGATATGACTGAGTGACTGAACTGAACTCTGCATATGCGTTAAACAAGCAGGTTGACAGTATAAAGCCTTGACGTACTCCTTTCTCAATTTGGAACCAGTCTGTTTTTTCCATGTCCAGTTCTAACTGTTGCTTTTTTGGCCTGCACACAGATTTTTCAGGAGGCAGGTCAGGTGGTCTGGTATTCCCATATCTTTGAGAATTTTCCACAGTTTGCTGGGATCCACACAGTCAAAGCCTTTGGTGTAATCAGTAAAGCAGAAGATATTTTTCTGGAACTTTCTTGCTTTTTTGATGATCCAGCGGATGTTGGCAATTTGATCTGGTTCCTCTGCCTTTTCTAAATCCAGGTGAACATCTGGAAGTTCATGGTTCAGGTACTTGAAGTCTGGCTTGGAGGATTTTGAGCATTACTTTGTTCAAAGTAATGAGCAAATTAATGAGCGTATGAGATGAATGCAATTGTGCGGTAGTTTGTGCATTCTGTGGCATTACCTTTCTTTGGGATTGAAATGAAAACTGACCTTTTCCAGTCCTGTGACCACTGCTGAGTTTTCCAGATTTGCTGGCATGTTGAGTGCAGCACTTTCACAGCATCATCGTTTAGGATTTGAAATAGCTCAGCTGGAACTCCATGACCTCCACTAGCTTTGTTCATAATGATGCTTCCTAAGGCCCACTTGATTTCACATTCCAGGATGTCTGGCTCTAGGTGAGTGATCACACCATCATGGTTACTGGGTCGTGAAGATCCTTTTTTGTACAGTTCTTCTGTGTATTCTTGTCACCTCTCATCTTCTGCTTCTGTTAGGTCCATATCGTTTCTGTCCTTTATCAAGCCCATCTGTGCATGAAATGCTCTCTATTGTTCTCATTGATCACTGGGGAAGGCTTTCTTATCTCTCCTTGCTATTTGGAACTCTGCATTCGTAAGCTTATACCTTTCCTTTTCTTTGCCTTTAGCTTTTCTTTTCTCAGCTATTTGTAAGGACTTCTCAGACAATCATTTTGCTTTTTTGCATTTCTTTTTCTTGAGGATGGCCTTAATCATGCCTCCTGTACAATGTCACAGACCTCCACCCACAGTTCTTTAGGCACTCTGAAGAGAAGGGAATACCTGACCACCTGACCTGCCTCATGAAAAACCTGTATGCAGGTCAAGAAGCAACAGTTAGAACCGGACCTGTAACAACAGACTGGTTCCAAATTGGGAAAGGAGTATGTCAAGGCTGTATATTGTCGTCCTGCTTATTTAACTTATATACAGAGTACAACATGAGAAATGCTGGGCTGGAAAAAGCACAAGCTGGAATCAAGATTCCCAGGAGAAGTATCAGTAACCTCAGATATGCAGATGACACCATCCTTATGGCAGAAAACAAAGGCAGAACTTTCACCTTCCTCTTGATGAAGGTGAAAGAGTAGCGTGAAAAAGCTGGCTTAAAACTCAATATTCAAAAGAACTAAGATCATGGCATCCGGCCCCATCACTTCATGGCAGATAGATGGGAAAACAATGGAAACAGTGGCTGACTTTATTTTCTTGGGCTCCAAAATCACTGCAGATGGTGACTGCAGCCATGAAATTAAAAGATGCTTGTTCCTTGTAAGGAAAGTTATGACCAACCTAGACAGCATGTTAAAAAGCAGAGACACTACTTTGTCAGCAAAGGTCCGTCTAGTCAAGGCTATGGTTTTTCCTGTGGTCACGTATGGATGCGAGAGTGGGACCATAAAGAAGCCTGAGCGCTGAAGAACTGATGCTTTTGAACTGTGATGTCGGAGAAGACTCTTGAGAGTTCCTTGGACTGCAAGGAGATCCAACCAGTCCATCCTAAAGGAGATCATTCCTGATTATTTAGGGGAAGGACTGATGCTGAAGCTGAAGCTCCATTACTTCAGTCACCTGATGAGAAGAACTGACTCATTTGAAAAGACCCTGATGCTGGGAAAGGTTGAAGGGGATGACAGACGATGAGATGGTTGCATGGCATTACCGACTCAATGGACCTGAGCCTGAGCAAGCTATGGCGGATGGTGAAGGACAGGGAAGCCGGGCGTGCTGCAGCCCATGGGGTCACAAACATGGCTGAGCGACTGAACAGCAGCGCAGAGGTGTGGCTGACTCAGTCGTTGCTACTGCCGTTGTTACTTCACTTCAGTCGTGTCTGACACTTTGCAACCCTACGGACTGCAGCCCACAAGGCTCCTGGGTCCATGGGATTCGCCAGGCGAGAGTTACTGGAGTGGGTTGCCCATGCCCCGCCTCCGGAGGGTCATCCCTGCCCAGGGATCCAACCTGCATCTTTTATGTCTCCTACATGGGCAGGTGGGTTCTTTACCACGAGTGCCACCTGGGAAGCCTGATTAAATCCTTAGCCACTGGTGATTCTTCAGCCCCTCTCTGGAGAGGTAGGGCTGAGTGTTCCAAGCTTCTGATCCAAGTCTTTCTGTGGTCCAGCCTCCATCCTGAAGTTATCTAGGTACTTCATTTAAAAGGTACTTCATTCAAACTAAAGATGCTTATCACTCTGGAAATTCCAAAGTTTGTAGGAACTCTGTACCAGGAACCAGGCACAAAAGCCAAATAGCTTTCTTGTCAATTTCTTGTTAATTGAGTCACTGCTATCCTGGCAGTTTTAATTCTATTTACGTCACTTGGGTGCCATAAAAACCGAATGTGTTTATGAACATACGGTACTTAGAAAGGTACTTGGCACATAGAAAGACATCTACTGGTGTTTATTTCTACCATTATTATTGTTGCTTTTATTTTTATTATCAAAGATCAGATTGCCACAGAGAGGTGACGCCACAGTGAAAGCCAGATCTGTATATTCCCACCAGCCCTGGGTCATCCAGCCAGTACTTCCCAGAACTGGGATGTCACTGATCAGTCACAAAACCAAACAGACAAAAATTAAACCCATATGGGTGGATGCAGTGTATTCCATTTCTGGTAAAAATGACTACCATCTCTCACCACCATCATTTCATAAAGCAAGGGCATTTTAGCCCCTCAGAGGTAGGAGAAACGCATAATCATAGGATGGAAGAGAGCCCTTTAAATTACAGAAGTGTGGCTTTCTGAGCACTCTCTCAACATTACCCTTCGCATTTCCCCACAGGGCAGTGGAGACCTCAGCAGACCCAGCCTTCCCGCCCAGGTTTCCAGTGGTTCCTGCCCTCCCCCAACCAGGGCTTTGGTGGAGGCCGGGAGAGGGGCTAGAGCACAGAGGTCTGGGGTGTCAGAGCATATTTTTAAAACAATGTGTTTTCAGAAAATTGTGTGTTGATAAGTAGCTGGAGAAAATTATATTTTTTATATTTGTGTACTTTATATATATATATATATATATTTATATATATATATATATATAATATACATTGTTTTGTATATAATTTTCAATTATGTTGTTTAAATTACACATATTTGACTATGTTTAAATTTGAATAAAATTTTACTGAAATTGTGGAATCTGTTCATTGGAACTGAGAGATCATACTTTGATAAAA
>SJYC01044877.1:0-73459 GCA_006408675.1 Madoqua kirkii | reverse complement strand
TATATATATATATATATATATATATATATATATATATAATGTGTTCTTCTCCAGGTAATAGCACACATTGAACAAACCTAAAAGAGGATTTCTTATAACAATAATGTAGTCACAGGCTGAGACGAGCTTATCTCACAATTTATAAGGGATGCATGAAGCCGTAGCTGAGAAACTCCTGGTGTGAATACCAATCTGGGAATAAGCCCCTGGGACTCAGACACACCTAGGAAGCCCTGATTTCTCTCTGCGTCCGTCTTGCGCGGGCAACACGCACGGAGCGGGGCTTTCTCTGTATCCAAGCTGAGGCAACAAACCCAGAGGCCGAGCCAGCCTCAGAGAGCCTGAGGGAACAGATGAAAGGGTTTCTGAGACTGGAGCCTGTTCCCCCGGAGACTGGAGAGGAAAGTCAGGGCTGAGTTCCCAGTGAGGAAGAGAGGCAGCCATGCACATCTCAGAAAGCTGGGGTCTGCGTGCAGACCAGTGGGAGCTGGAGTCAGCTTTCTGCCGCTTGCTACCTCTGAGTCTCAGCTTCCACACTCTTTGCAGCCCCATGGCCTGTAGCCTACCACACTCTTCTGTCCATGGAATTTTCCAGGCAAGAATACTTGAGTGGTTTGTCATTCCTTTCTCCAGAGGATCTTCCCAACCCAGGGATCGAACCTGAGTCTCTTGTGTCTCCTGCATTGGCAGGCAGATTTTGTACCACTGCTCTGCCTGGGGAGCCTAAGTTGAGGTGCCATTTTTAATGGGTCCAAAAAAAGCAGTACATAATTAAAAAAAAAAAAAAGACTTTAATAAGCACTAGTGACCATGTGGAAAAAAAACTGGAACTGTATGACTTATGGGGATGGAACATGGTACTTTGGAAAACAGTTTGGCAATTCCTAGCAAGTTAAAACATGGATTTACCATGCCTGCGTGCTTAGTCGTTCAGTCATGTCTGACTCTTTGCAACCCCATGGACTGTAGCCCCCCAGGCTCCCCTGTCCATGGGGATTCTCTAGGCAAGAACACTGGAGTGGGTTGCCAGGGGATCTTGCCAACCCAGGGACTGAACCCAGGTCTCCTATGTCTCCTGCAGTGGCAGATAGGTTCTAGCAAATCAAATCTGACAATATATATAAAAAGAATAATACATTGTGACTAAGTGTGGTGTGTGCTAGACTGTTTTAAGATTTGAAAAGTCAATAAACGGAATTTGACAAATTAAGGAATTTTAAAAAGGAAAATTAAGAGGACCTCCATGGTGGCCTAGTGGTTAAGAATCCACCTTGCCATGCAGGAGATGCTGGTTCCATTCCTGGCAAGGGAACTAAGATCTCCTAAGCAGAAAGCAGCTTAAGCCCGAGTCCCACACTTGCGGAAGCCCACGTGCCTGGGAGCCGCCGTGCCACAATTAGAGAGTCCATGTGGCATGTGGACTCCCTGAAAGAGACACTCATCATAGGAAAGATCCACATGATGCAATGAAGATCCCACGTGCCACGACTGAGACGGACACAGCCAAATAAATAAATACTGTTTCAAAAAAGGCAAATTAAGTGAACTTCTCAGTTGATACAGAAAAGCATCTGACAAAATTCAATATCCCTTCCTAATAAAACAATCTTCATCAAATCAGGAATAGAAGTTTTTTTAACCTGATAAAAGGTGTCTACCAAAAAAATACCGGCAAATAACAATACCCTTAATGGTGACAGACTGATGCTTCTCTTCTTAGACGGGGAATGAAGCAAGGTGTCCACACTCATCATGTCCATCTAACATTTTGCCTGAAGTTCTCTTCAAGGCAATAAGAAGGGGAAAAGAAATTAAAGGCATATAGATTGTAAAGGAGGAAGTAAAACCAACATTATTTGCTGAATGCATGATGGTCTCAATAGAAAGTCCTGAAGATTGTGCAAAGGAATCCTTAAGAATCCTCAAACAAGCTACTAGAAGTAATAAGTGAGATTAACAAGGTTCATATACAGAATGAATTGCATCTCCATAAACTGGGTTTTTCCAGGAGTCATGTATGGAGGTGAGTGTTGGACCATAAAGAAGGCTGAGCGCCAAAGAACTGATGCTTTCAAATTATGCTGCTGGAGAAGACTCTTAAGAGGCCCTTGGACTACAAGCAGATCAGACCAGTCCATCCTAAAGGAAATCAGTCCTGAAAACTCATTGGAAGGACTGACGCTGAAGCTGAAACTCCAATATTTGGCCACGTGATGCAAAGAGCCAACTCATTGGAAAAGGCCCTGATGCTGGGAAAGATTGAAGGCGGGAGGAGAAAGGGAAGGCAGAGATGAGATGGTTCGATAGCATCACCAACTCAATGGACATGAACGTGAGCAGACTCCAGGAGACAGTGAAGGACAAGGAAGCCTGTCGTACTACAGTCCATGGGGTTGCAAAGAGTCGGACGTAACTGAGTGACTGAAAAATAACAAACAAAGCTAGGAACAACTCTTTGGAAGCTGAAGTTGATTAATGCCACCACTATAGCATCGGAATTGTGAAGAGCTTCAGAGTAAGTTCAGCAAAAAGTATTTAAGACCTCTGAGAACTATAAAATATTGCTGAAAGAAATTAAAGAAGGCACGAATAAACGGGAAGATAAACCACATTTATGAGTCAGAACGTTCAATATTGTGAAGATGTCAGCGCTGTCCACACTGATCCATAGATTCAGTTCAGTCCCAAGTAGAACCTCAGAAGGACTTTTTTGCAGAAATTTATAAGGCGAGTATACAATTCATATGGAAAAGCAAAGGATGTAGAAGAGCAGAAATCATTTTGAAAAAGACCAAAGTTGAAGACCTACAGTGCTTGATTTAACATGCATTATAAGGTTACAGTAATCAAGACAGTATCAGTTTGGTATTGACATGAAGACAGACATTTAGATCAATGGAACAGAGTAGAGGGTTGAGAAATAGGCCCACATATGTATGACTAATTGATTTCCAGTGGCGTTGCCAAGGCAATTCCATGGGGGAATGGACAATCTTTTCATTAAATAGTTCTAAAACGACTGGATGGCTACATGCAAAATAAATAAATAAGTAAAAGAAACTTGACTCAGTGCAACTCAGATATACAGCCACTATGGAAAACAGCATGGAGATTCCTTAAAAATAATACAGTATTGTAATGTAGAATAAAGTAAAAATAAAATTAAAAAAAAAGAAAAAAAATTGCAAATAGAACTGCCTTGCCACTGCTGCTGCTAAGTCGCTTCAGTTGTGTCCGACTCTGTGCGACCCCATAGACGGCGGCCCACCAGGCTCCTCCCATCCCTGGGATTCTCCAGGCAAGAGCACTGGAGTGGGTTGCCATGTCCTTCTCCAATGCATGAAAGTGAAAAGTGAAAGTGAAGTCGCTCAGTTGTGTCTGATTCTTCACGACCCCATGGACTGCAGCCTACCAGGCTCCTCTGTCCATGGGATTTTCCAGGCAAGAGTACTGGAGTGGGGTGCCATTGCCTTCTCCAAGAACTGCCTTATGACCTAGCAATCCCACTGCTTGGCATACACACAGAGGAAACCAGAATTGAAAGAGACACATGTACCTCAATGTTCATTGCAGCATTGTTTATAATCGCCAGGACATGGAAACAACCTAGATGTCCATCAGCAGATGAATAGATAAGAAAGCTGTGGTACATATACACAATGGAGTATTACTCAGCCTTTAAAAAGAATAAATTTGAATCAGTTCTAATGAGATGGATGAAACTGGAGCCGATTATACAGAGTGAAGTTAGCTAGAAAGAAAAACATCAGTACAGTATACTGACACATATATATGGAATTTAGAAAGATAATAATGATGACCCTGTAAGTGAGACAATATAAGAGACACAGAGGTTTAGAACGGACTTTTGGCCTCTGAGGGAGAGGATCCCTGGGATTCTCCAGGCAAGAGCACTGGAGTGGGTTGCCATGTCCTTCTCCAATGCATGAAAGTGAAAAGTGAAAGTGAAGTCGCTCAGTTGTGTCTGATTCTTCACGACCCCATGGACTGCAGCCTACCAGGCTCCTCTGTCCATGGGATTTTCCAGGCAAGAGTACTGGAGTGGGGTGCCATTGCCTTCTCCAAGAACTGCCTTATGACCTAGCAATCCCACTGCTTGGCATACACACAGAGGAAACCAGAATTGAAAGAGACACATGTACCTCAATGTTCATTGCAGCATTGTTTATAATCGCCAGGACATGGAAACAACCTAGATGTCCATCAGCAGATGAATAGATAAGAAAGCTGTGGTACATATACACAATGGAGTATTACTCAGCCTTTAAAAAGAATAAATTTGAATCAGTTCTAATGAGATGGATGAAACTGGAGCCGATTATACAGAGTGAAGTTAGCTAGAAAGAAAAACATCAGTACAGTATACTGACACATATATATGGAATTTAGAAAGATAATAATGATGACCCTGTAAGTGAGACAATATAAGAGACACAGAGGTTTAGAACGGACTTTTGGCCTCTGAGGGAGAGGGAGAGGGTGGGATGATTTGGGAGAATGGCATTGAAGCATGTATACTATCATGTAAGAAACGAAGCGCCAGTCTGTGTTCGATACAGGATATAGGAGGCTTGGGGCTGGTGCACGGGATGATCCAGAGAGATGATATGGGGTGGGAGGTGGGAGGGGGTTTCAGGATTGGAAGCTCGTGTACACTTGTGGCTGATTCATGTCAATGTATGGCAAAACCAATACAGTATTGTAAAGTAGAATAAAGTAAAAATAAAATTTAAAAAAATAATAAAAATTACTCAAAAGATATCATAGACCTAAACACAACAGCTGAAATTATAAAATTTTCAAGAGAGAAATTAGGAAAAAATCTGTATTGGCTTGAATGTCACAGAAGTTCAAAAAATATGATGTAAAAAATAACAACCTGTAAAAGATCATATCAGTTAGTTGGATAAGATCGAAGTTCAAATACTCTGTTCTTCAAGATACACTTAAGATATGCTTAAGTGCATCTATCTTCTGCCTTGAAAGAAAAGCTATGATCAACGTAGACAGCATACTAAAAAGCAGAGACATTACTTTGCCAACAAAGGTCCATTTAGTCAAGGCAATGGTTTTTCCAGTAGTCATGTATGGATGTGAGAGTTGGACTATAAAGAAAGCTGAGTGCCGAAGAACTGAGGCTTTTGAACTGTGGTGTTGGAGAAGACTCTTGAGTCCCTTGGACTGCAAGGAGATCCAACCAGTCCCTCCTGAAGGACATCAGTCCTGAATATTCATTGCAAGGACTGATGCTGAAACTGAAACTCCAATACTTTGGCCACCTGATGCAAAGTGCTGACTCATTTGAAAAGACCCTGATGTTGGGAAAGATTGAGAACAAGAGAAGGGGACGACAGAGGATGAGATGGTCGGATGGCATCACCGACTCGATGGACATGAGTTTAAGCAGGCTCCAGGAGCTGGTGATGGACGGGGGGGCCCAGTGTGCTGCAGTCCATGGGGTCACGAAGAGCTGGACACGTCTGAGCGTCTGAACTGATGAAAATGAGAAGCCACACCACAAACTGAGAGGAAGTATTTAGAGAACACATAGCCAGCAGAAGTTTTTTTTCTCTGGAACATATGAAGAATTCTTACAACACAATAATTTAAAAACAAACTTTAAATAGGCAGAAGAGCTAAACATACATCAAAAAGATATTTGGATGGCATGTAAACATGTGAAAGGATACCCATCATCATTCGTCATTAAGGAAGTGAAAATGAAAACCACCACACACCCACTGCATGGCTCAAATGAGAAAAGTGAATTATACCCAGTGTTGGCATGGATGGTAAGCACCTGGGACTCTCAGAAGCTCCTGGAGAATATGCAAAATGATGCAGCCACTTTGGAAAGCCGACGTGTTGTTCCTAATTAGTTAAACACACACCTACTGTCTGATACAGCCGTTCCGCTCCTAAGGGTTTATTTAAGAGAAATTTCGAAAACATGCCTCACCAACACTTGTAAACAAATTCTTGAAGCAGCTTCATTTGCAATAGCCAAAAAGTAAACAACCCAAATGCCCATCACACAGGTATGTCCATTAAGAAAAACTGCGGTTTCCATACCAATGCAGGTCTCTTGATACTTCTCATTCATCTAGTATATTTCAGCACTTTCCTTGAAACATCAGATTACAGGGAAAGTCTCCCTGATGTCAGAGGACTTAAAATAAAACACTCCCACCCCAGGCCTTGGTACCCTCCATACGCAGGACCTGTGTCTTTATCCTGATTGAGGGATGCAGTCACATCTCCATAGTCAGGTGGGCTTTTTGTTTGCTTGTTTCTGGAGTATAATTGCTTTACAAAGTTGCGTTGGTTTCTGCCATACGGGAAGTGAATCAGTGGTAAGTACACACACACACCCTCCTTCTTGGACCTCCTTCCATCCATTCCCCCGTCCCACCCATCCAGGTTATCACAGAGCTTCCTGTGCTTTGTAACAGGTTGCCACTAGCTCTGTTTCACATGCGGTAGTGTGTGTGTGAATCTCCCAATTCATTCCACCCTCTTCTTCCCCTGTTGCATTCACATGTCCATTCTCTGACGGTGTAATCAGGTCATTCTATTCATTTCAATATATCTCATTACTTAAGAAGATAGGTAAGCATGATTATATCTTCAAACCTTTGCTAAATGGGAAAAAAAGATGTTTCTGTGGTGGGTGTTTCTTTTTTTGTTGTCTAACCAGGCATAGGAATTTTGACTTGGGAAATATGGTTATCAGACTTGTTTCGATCCCTACTTTACCTTTTTGTGATGTGTCTTTTTCCTCATTTTGGATTCCCAGAGTCATAATATCATCTCCTCCTTTTGTCTCCTTTGGAGAGAGGTCACATATTTATATGGGGCTTTCCTGGTGGCTCAGATGGTAAGGAATCTGCCTGTGATGTGAGAGATCTAGGTTTGATCACATATTAATATAAGATAATGTGAGTTCAAAGCCTGGCTCTTCCACTTACTAGCTGTGTGACCTTGCATGGATTACTCAGCCTCTCTGTGCTTCAGGGTTTGTTTGTTTGTTTTTTTTTTTGGAAAATGGTGATCATCAGAGTATTAGCTCCTGGAGCTGTTAAGAGCATAGAAATCTCTTAGCATTGGGCATGTAAGCAATCAATAAATATTTGCTTTTCTTAGCACATGAACCCAGGATCAGGAAAAGTTGTAAAGGTCTGATTCACCTTAGCACACTGTCTTATAAAGATCAATTTTAATAGGTGATCCTTCAGATAGAGACTGTGTTTTAACATAGGCTTACTTTAGGAAGCAGATTCTAGCCAGAATTTCAGGTCTGATCAAATGGTGCCAGGTGGAAGGGGGCTGAGGGAAGTCTTTATTGTCTGGAACCAGATTGCGTCCTAATCACAATATACATCAGAGCTACATGAGAATCTCCTTAAAATCAGCATCTCTGAGGGATGAGCCTGGGAATCTGCATTGTAACAAACCCTCCAGATAATTATTATTCTGAGAAAGCTGGAGAATCCCTGCCTAGAGAATGCCCATAGAATAGAAACTCCTTGTCCAATCTCTCTTGCTGTTACATTCTTATATCCTTGTCTCCCCAATTTCTTTACTTTTGTTGGGAGGGACAAGGAGTAATGTTAAAAAAAAAAAAACACCAAACTTAATTACCTGGAAGTTCTCTTTTCTTATTTTGTTCTTCTCAGAACTTGTGTGGATGCATTTTAAAATTTTATACCTCTGTGGGAATGTATCTATAGAATTTTGTACCCTGCATCTAATTAGCATTACGCCATCTGTATTATTTCATCCTGCTACCTTTTTTCCTCATGCCTTCTCTTCCTCACCTCTTTCTTCTCTGTGTCCAGGGGACCACCTAAGCTGGCTAGCTGGGTAAATGCCTGTGTCCACACGCCTCTCGTCTTAGTTCGAATACGTAGTTACAGACATTGAATTTGAGGCGCTTGAATTTGAGACAGCTTTGCTGTCTCCTATTGCATGGATTTCACGAGCATTCTGAAATATTTTTTCCTGTAAGCTAAATGAATAAATAAAGGCTGTGGTTCATCTGTGCCAGTGCTTAAAATTCATATAAGATCTCTAGAGTGAAGTTTGCTTTATGTTAATGAGGATCATATTTACTCTTTAGCCCCACCTGCAATTATTGGGTGAACTCAGGTCACCTTAGTCTGTTACCGCCATGAGTGCCTGTCAGTAACAGAGGGTGGGCCTGAAATACCAAGTACCTGGGAGCACCTGACTTTTTCCCTCTTCTGGCAGAGGGCAGCTCTGGCTGGCGCGGTGGACGGCTGGGTTCCGATCATACAGTTACCGTGATCCAAACTTGCCCCTGAGCCTCAGTTGTTACATCTATTATTAATCTTGAGCAGCATTGCTCTCAGAGAACCCTGTGGACCACCTGCTTCAGAATCACCATTGTACTACTTAAAATGCAGTTTTCCAGGCCGCACCCTCGGCCCATTGAACCACAACCTTCATGGGAAACGGCCGCGGAGCCTGCGTGCTCATTGAGCCTCACAGTTGAATCCCATGGGCTATTAAAGGCTGGGAGCGCGCGAGCCCAGTGTTGACTGACCTGGCAGCTGGTCTCCAAGCTCCTCTGTGCTCTTCCTCAGGCGGGGCGCTGTTAACCAGGCTTGCCCTGTGGTCCTCACCTGCCCTGCCAGAGCTGCACCAGCCACAGGCAAGAGAACAGTCCAGGTCCTGGTATTGGGCTGGCCAAGAAGTTTGTTCAAGTTTTCCCGTAACGATTTACAAAAAAAACAAATTAACTTTTGGAGAAAAGGAAGTAAGACCTAGCACATAGTAAGTGTTCAGTGAATATTCGATAAATGGCATGGGCATGATACTTGGTTCAGCTTTAACCTTAGAACCAAGGCTTTCCTGGGAAGAGTTAAGGCTTCAAGAACTATCTCACACACACACACACACACAGATACACACATCCCACCCCCATCGCACCCCAAACCAGCCAAATGGCAAATTGCACCCGGAATCTGGGAAAAACCTTCGACAAGTCATCTTAGAATAGTAACAGCTTCTGTCCCAGCCAGTGCCGTCACAGGCAGCTTAATTATGGTAATTAGGAGCCACATTAAAACATGATTATAACATAAAATTGAAATTAGTCGTATAACACATCCAAATTTTTCGGTATGCTTATTGATTTTCTTCCCCTGTTAGTTGGAGGGCTGCAGTAAATTCAGATAGATCTGGTACAATTAAAATGGAGCCTGTAAATGCTAGTGAAAATTTTAATTAGCATCTGTCTTTTGTTAAGGACAATGAAGTGGGGATGTATATATTTATGGGGAACATAATCAGGGTGTTTGTGTTTCTTCTCTGGATCCTAGGTGGGGCAGGCCACGCTGTTCTCATTCCTTTTTAAGAACTGTTTCAAAAAAGGATGAAAGTTGTGCAGGCATCTAAGAAATTCCTAAAGAGGAAGTGGATTGTTTAAAGGAAAACAGTTAGTTAAACTTGGTGACTGGAGGTATGTGGACAAAACGACCAACTGAATTGTCTTTGCTGTAGGACAGAGTGGCTTTGAACTTGGTGAGCTATGCATCCACATCTTAACTCTACCATTTACTAGCCATGTGACACTGAGCAGTTTTATTTGGCCTCTCTGAGCCTCAGTTTCCTCATCTGCAAAATGGAAATAATGGTAGAACCCATCTCACATGGTGACTGAGAGGATTAATGAGATTATACATTTTCCAACTGAAGTCACACATTAATAATTAACAGTTGTTATCAGCAGTAGAGCACCACTGCCATCATCTTGATCACCATTAGCATCATTTTTATGATTTTCATCCAGGGACCAGAGGGCTCTTGTAATGCCTGCCATGTCTCGGTAAGCTTCATGGTGTAGGGCAAAGTCTATGACTTTTGCTAGAAAGAATGAAGGGATGGAGCCAAAGCAAAAACAATACCCAGCTGTGCATGTGACTGGTGAGAGAAGCAAGATCCGATGCTGTAAAGAGCAATGTTGCATAGGAACCTGGAATGTCAGGTCCATGAATCAAGGCAAATTGGAAGTGGTCAAACAAGAGACGGCAAAGGCGAACATCCACATTCTAGGAATCAGCGAACTAAAAATGGACTGGAATGGGTGAATTTAACTCAGATGACCATTATATCTACTACTGCGGGCAGGCATCCCTCAGAAGAAATGGAGTAGCCATCATGGTCAACAAAAGAGTCCGAAATGCAGTACTTGGATGCAATCTCAAAAATGACAGAATGATCTCTGTTCGTCTCCAAGGCAAACCATTCAATATCACAGTTATCCAAGTCTATGCCCCAACCAGTAATGCTGAAGAAGCTGAAGTTGAACGGTTTTATGAAGGCCTTTGAGAACTAACACCCCAAAAAGATGTCCTTTTCATTATAGGGGACTGGAATGCAAAAGTAGGAAGTCAAGAAACACCTGGAGTAACAGGCAAATTTGGCTTTGGAATGTGGAATGAAGCAGGGCAAAGACTAATAGAGTTTTGCCAAGAAAATGCACTGGTCATAGCAAACACCCTCTTCCAACAACACAAGAGAAGACTCTACACATGGACATCACCAGATGGTCAACACTGAAATCAGATTGATTATATTCTATGCAGCCAAAGATGGAGAAGCTCTATACAGTCAACAAAAACAAGACCAGGAGCTGACTGTGGCTCAGATCATGAACTCCTTATTACCAAATTCAGAATCCAGAAAAACATCTATTTCTGCTTTATTGACTATGCCAAAGCCTTTGACTGTGTGGATCACAATAAACTGTGGAAAATTCTGAAAGAGATGGGAATACCAGACCACCTGACCTGCCTCTTGAGAAATCTGTATGCAGATCAGGAAGCAACAGTTAGAACTGGACATGGAACAACAGACTGGTTCCAAATAGGAAAAGGAGTACGTCAAGGCTGTATATTGTCATCCTGCTTATTTAACTTCTATGCAGAGTACATCATGAGAAATGCTGGGCTGGAAAAAGCACGAGCTGGAATCAAGATTGCCGGGAGAAATATCAACAACCTCAGATATGCAGATGACACTATCCCTATGGCAGAAAGTGAAGAACTAAAAAGCCTCTTGATGAACGTGAAAGATGACAGTGAAAAAGTTGACTTAAAGCTCAACATTCAGAAAACGAAGATCATGGCATTCGGTCCCATCAGTTCAGTTCAGTTCAGCTTCTCAGTCGTGTCTGACTCTTTGAGACCCCATGAATGGCAGCATGCCAGGCCTCCCTGTTCATCACCATCTCTCAGAGTTCACTCAGACTCACGTCCATTGAGTCTGTGATGCCATCCCGCCATCTCATCCTCGGTCATTCCCTTCTCCTCCTGCCCCTAATTCCTCCCAGCATCAGAGTGTTTTCCAATGAGTCAACTATTCGCATGAGGTGGCCAAAGTACTGGAGTTTCAGCTTTAGCATCATTCCTTCCAAAGAAATCCCAGGGCTGATCTTCTTCAGAATGGACTGGTTGAATCTCCTTGCAGTCCAAGGGACTCTCAAGAGTCTTCTCCAACACCACATTTCAAAAGCATCGATTTTTCGACGCTCCACCTTCTTCACAGTCCAGCTCTCACATCCATACATAACCACAGGAAAAACCATATCACTTCATGGGAAATAGATGGGGAAACAGTGGAAACAGTGTCAGAGTTTATTTTGAGGGGCTCCAAAATCACTGCAGATGGTGATTGCAGCCATAAAATTAAAAGACCCTTACCTCTTGGAAGAAAAGTTACGACCAATCTAGATAGTATATTCAAAAGCAGAGACATTACTTTGCCGACTAAGGTCTGTCTAGTCAAGGCTATGGTTTTTCCTGAGGTCATGTATGGATGTGAGAATTAGACTGTGAAGAATGCAGAGCACTGAAGAATTGATGCTTTTGAACTGTGGTGTTGGAGAAGACTCTTGAGAGTCCCTTGGACTGCAAGGAGATCCAACCAGTCCATTCTAAAGGAGATCAGCCCTGGGATTTCTTTGGAAGGAATGATGCTAAAGCTAAAACTCCAGTTCTTTGGCCACCTCATGTGAAGAGTTGACTCATTGGAAAAGACTCTGATATTGGGAGGGATTGGGGGCTGGAGGAGTTGGGGATGACAGAGGATGAGATGGCTGGATGGCATCACTGACTCGATGGACTTGAGTCTGTGTGAACTCCAGGAGTTGGTGATGGACAGGGAGGCCTGGCGTGCTGTGATTCATGGGGTCTCAAAGAGTTGGACACGACTGAGCGACTGAACTGAACTGTGTATTATTCACACACACAACTGATTTTTGTACCTTGATATTGTGCCCTATAATCTTGCTAAATTCATGTACAATTTTTAGTAGAATTTTTTAGATTCTTTGGGAGTTTTATATAAGCATAGTGTATTAATTTTATTTATGTTAGTTGGGTACCAATCTGCTGGGAAATGTTGAAGGTGGGAGGAAAAAGGTATGACAGAGGTTGAGATGGTTGGCGACATCACCAACTCGATGAACATGAGTTTGCGCAAACTCCAGGAGTTGGAGATGAACAAAGAGGTCTTGCATGCTTCAGTTCATTGGGTCACAAAAAGTTGGACATGACTGAGCGACTGAACTGTACTGAACTAAGCTAACTTCAGAGAAGGCAATGGCACCCCACTCCAGTACTCTTGCCTGAAAAGTCCCATGGACGGAGGAGGCTGGTGGGCTGCAGTCCATGGGGTCGCTAAGAGTGAGACACGCCTGATCGAATTCACTTTCACTTTTCGTTTCATGCATTGGAAAAGGACATGGCAACCCACTCTAGTGTTCTTGCCTGGAGAATCCCAGAGACGATGGAGCCTGGTGGGCTGCTGTCTACAGGGTCACACAGATTTGGACACGACTGAAGCGACTTAGCAGCAGCAGCAAGCTAACTCAGTTGGACTTAAGAATCTGCTCTTGGAATGCAATGCATTCATACATAGGGAACTTACTGTATTCCATGTTTCTCTGGTTTTTTTTTTGCCTGATTCTTAGTTTTTATTTCTATGTGCTAGGTAGGTAGTAGAGTGGTAAAGAATCCTCCTGCCGTGCAGGAGATGCAGGAGACTCCAGTTCTATCCCTGGGTCGGGCAGATTCCCTAGAGTAGGAAATGGCAACTCACACTAATATACTTGCATGGAAAATTCCATGGACTGAGGAGCTTGGGGGCGGGGGGCTACAGTCCACGGCATCACAGAATCAGACAATAGTGAGTACACCTGGAAGAAGACTCAGATTAAGTAGGTTGGCTATGTCTCCGATCTTGGAAAAGGGGCCTTATTTAGGAGATGTCCTACAGGATCCAGCAGCATACTCCATTCTGGTCGCCCAGCGATGTGCTCTCGGGGTTAGGGGCGCCCCTCTGTGGGCTGCATGAGCCCTTCTGCTGTGGTGGGCTGACCATTATCTATTCACTGACAGGAGGGGCTGGTCCTCCAACCAACTGACTGCAGAGCCCTTACTCGTGCAGTAGCTGCTGGCCTTCTTGTGGGTTGGGATGGGCCCTGGTATGACCCTATATGAGGCCATGGAGATCCCAGGGCTGGTGCCAGCCTGCTGGTTGGCAGGCAAGGCCCTGGGGTTAGTAGGCTAGAGAGAGGAGACTGAAAGGATGCCTGCCAGCACTGGGGTCCCTGTGCTCCCCCAAATTGTTGCTGCCACTCTATTCCAAGGGGAGACCTGGTTGCCTCCTGCCTCTCTGGGACACTCTCCAAGCGAGCAAGTGGGTCTGACCCCGAATCCTTCCAAATTACTGCCCCTGTGCTGAGCATAGAGTGCATGAGATTTTGCATGCACCCTGTAAGAGCAGACTTTCTGTTCCCTGTCTCTCCCATGTGCAGACCTCACTCCCCACTGACCTTCTAAGCCAGATGTCCTAGGTCTTGTCTTTTTCATAAAAAATCCCAGGCTGGGGAGCCTAATGTGGACCTTGGACCTCTTGCTCCTTGAGGAAAACCTCTGCAATTATCCTTCTGTTTGTGCGTTGCTTCTCTGGGAGTGTGGGTCTTGACTATACTGACATCTCCAGCTGTCCCACTCAGCTCACTAGGTTCTTTCTTTATATCTTTAGATGAAGAAAACCGTTTCTGCTAGTCTTCAGGTCATTCTCACAGATAGATGCTCTGTGAATCGTTGTCTTCTTTATGTGTTTGTAGGATGTTGTGACTACAGGGTCTTTCTACCCAGCCCACCTGTAAAGTGGTTCCCATTTATTTTCATGTTTTGATTTTTGCTTTCCACTCCACCCTGACAATTTGTACATTTCAATTATAGATTTTGTCTGTGAACATTTAATATAAATGTTTGGGATGCTCCATTTCTTATCATTTGTTTTCTGTCTCTCCCATTTTTGTTCTAGTACTGTTTTCTGCCTTTTTAAAGTTGACATTTTCTTTAGGGTACTATTTCAATTTTCCTGTTAACTTTTTGGCTCCATTTCTCTTATCAGAATTTTATTGCTTGCTCTAGGCACTAAATTTAAAATTGTACTAGAAATTTTACATATTTTACATATGTTACATTCATGTAAAATGTGTAAAGCTCGCAACCATCTAGGTTAATGCCACAGTGGTCATGCATGCTTCTGATGATATCAATTATTAATCAAATCATTGATCCTGTTTATGTCTTTTATGTAATGTGTCATTTATCACTTGCTGATTTTAAGATTTTACCTTTTTTGGATTGCAGGGAAGTTGTCAATAATCTTACTGTGATGTGCTAGAACATGACTTTTTTGTGTTCTTCTCTGCCGCTTTTAATACATGAAATTTCTGTCCTTAAATTTAGGAAGTTCTCAGCCATTATTTCTTCATTTTTCTTTTGGTTCATTCTATCTCCCCTTTCCTTCTAGGACTCTAAAGGCATGACCATTAGACTGTTTTATATTTTATCAAAGATCCCTGAAGCTCTATTAGATAAATTTTTACAGTCTTTATTTTTTCTTTACGTTACTTAATTTTAAGCTCACTGAAATTTTTCATCGAATATATCCATTCATTGTTAAACCCATTCATTAAACATTTAAATTTTATTCCATTTTTATTTTTTTTAACATGAAATTTTATTGTTTTACCTAACCACAATTAGACTTCCAGAAGTTTTACAGTTTAGTCTCAGACAAGGAATTTTTTTCACCATCTGCTTTTAATTTTGAAATGGCTCTCCAGAAGACACACATTGAAAGGGTGTTAAAGCAGAACTTACGTAGCTTTAGAGGAGGAGTATAATGTTTTCCCCTAGAACCATGTCCCAGAAGGTTAGAAAGTAATTCCTTACTACTTTTAGGCAAAAAAACAACAGGAAGAAATAGACAAAAAGCTTCTTAATTTTGTGATAGTTGCAAATAATGACAAGGAATAAATGAGATATAAACATAGTAAATGCTCTGAAATATGCAGCATATTTTAGATGCTCTGAAACATGCTGAAGAAACAACTTAGAGAAGATTACTGTGTAGATGTCTAATCCTATTAGTAATTTTTAAATTTATTTTTATTTTTGAAAATTTTTTATTTTTAATTTATTTCTTTTTTTGGCAATTTTAAATTGAGTTGTAATTAATATCATGTATACCTTTTATAGTTTTAGAATTTCTGTTTCTTTTATATTATATTGCCAGTATGACTCTGCTGAGATTTCCTATAGTTTCATTCATGTGAGTATACCTGCTTCACTTCTTTGGGGTGAGCCACTTTAAACCTCTTATTTAATAGTTTCAACATATAAGACATTTCAGAGCCAGTTTTCTTTCTCTTGAAAAGTGTTCCATTTTACTCATTCCTCTTACATATTGATCAATTTTTGATTGCACTCTGCAGAATCTGTTATTTTCTCAGCCTGATATTGCTTCTCCTGCCTAGCAGGCCATTATCTTAGATAGACTTTACATGTAAACTCTGCTTCTTGGATGGAGAAGGAAACGGCAACCCACTCCATTGTTCTTGCCTGGAGAATCCCAGGGACCGAGAAGCCCGGCGGGCCACCGTCTATGGGGTCGCACAGAGTTGGACACAACTGATGCGACTTAGCAGCAGCAGCAGCTGCTTCTTGGCTGGAAACCCAGCTCAGTCCATGCCTTCTGTCTTTAGCTTAGGTGCTTTGAGTGGGTACTATGCATGTGTAGTTCAGAGCCTCTGATAGAACAGACGATCACTTTTAAGGGGCACCCTGCTCTATTCAATAGTCACAGCTTCCCTGGTTTCACTTCTCTGATCTTCTAGGTCAAAATACTGGTCAGTAGTATTAGCACACCTATAACACACATTTGGCTTGTACCATGCCTATTATCTTTGGCCCCAGGCTAAAATCCTAAGACTGGAATTCTCTTTATAATTCTGCTTTTCCCAATGCAGACCCTTCCCACCAGAGTCTGTCTGCTGCTGATTATTGTCCAATGCCTAGCTTTTTAATTATGCCTAGATTTTAGGATTGTTTTCTTGGGGAAGGAGGGAGTGATGGGATAGCAACTAACTGTGTAATTACCAAAATTACTCCCACATATTATTCAGTATGTGAGAACATCAGTGTTAGCTCCATTAAGTAAATTTGGGGAATTAACAAGAAATAGCAATGGGGCAGACTACAGCTCTTTGTATAATAGTAATATTTTTTACCGCATTGCAAAATTTCATCTAAGAATATACTTTTTAAAAATTAAATATATTTTTATTAATATCCTAAAAGTGAATTTTTACACTCAGTTCAGTTCAGTCACTCAGTCGTACCTGACTCTTTGTGCCCCCAAGGACTGCAGCATGTCAGGCTTCCCTATCCATCACCAACTCCTGGCACACACTCAAATTCATGTCCATCGAGTCAGTGATATGACCCAACCATCTCAGCCACTGTCATCTCCTTATCCATCTGCCTAAATCTTTCCCAGAATCAGGGTCTTTTCCGTTGAGGCAGTTCTTCACATCAGCTGACCAAAGTATTGGAGCTTTAGCTTTAGCATCAGTCCTTCCACTGAATATTTGGCATTGACTTCCTTTAGGATTGACTGGATGGATCTCCTTCAATTCTAAGTGACTCTCAAGAATCTTCTCCAACACCACAGTTTTAAAGCATCAATTCTTTGGGGCTCAGTTTTCTTTATAGTCCAACTCTCACATCCATACATGACCACTGGAAAAACCATGGCTTTGACTAGACAGACTTTTGTTGGCAACGTTATGTCTCTGCTTTTTAATATGCTGTGTAGGTTTGTCATAGCTTTCCTTCCAAGGGGGAAGGGTCTTCTAATTTCATGGCTGCAGTCACCATTTACAGTGATTCTGAATCTCCATAAAGCAGTCTCTCACTGTTTCCATTGTTTTCCCATTGATTTGCCATGAAGTGATGGGACCAGATGCCATGATTTTAATTTTCTGACTGTTGAGTTTTAAGTCAACTTTTTCACTCTCCTCTTTCACTTTCATCAAGAGGCTGTTTAGTTCTTCACTTTCCCCCCTAAGGGTGGTGTCATCTGCATATCTGAGGTTATTGATATTTCTTCCAGAAATCTTGATTCAAGTTTGTGTTTCATCTAGCCCAGCATTTGCATGATGTAATCTGCATATAAGTTACATAAGCAGGGTGACAATATAAAGCCTTGAGGTATTCCTTTCCCTATTTGGAACCAGTCTGTTGTTCCATGTCCAGTTCTAAATGTTGTTTCTTGACCTGCATACAGATTTCTCAGGAGGCAGGTAAGGTGGTTCCAGTTTGTTGTGATCCACACAGCCAAAGGCTTTGTGTAGTCAATAAAGCAAAAGTAGATATTTTTCTGGAACTCTCTTGCTTTTTTGATAATCCAGTGGATGAGGGCCATTTGCTCTCTGGTTTATCTGCCTTTTCTAAATCCAGCTTGGATATCTCGAAGTTCACATTTCGAACTTCAGTACTGCTGAAGCCTGGCTTGGAGAATTTTGAGCATTACTTTGCTAGTGTATGAAATGAGTGCAATTGTGCAGTAGTTTGAGCTTTCTCTGGCATTGCCTTTCTTTGGGATTGGAATGAAAACTGACTTTTTCCAGTGGCCACTGCTGAGTTTTCCAAATTTGCTGGCATATTGAGTACAGCACTTTTACAGCATCATCTTTTAGCATTTGAAGTAGCTCAACTGGAATTCCATCAGCTCAACTAGCTTTTGTTCATAGTGATGCTTCCTAAGGCCCACTTGACTTTGGCATCCAGGATGTCTGGCTGTAGATGAGTGATCACATCATCATGGCTATCTGGGTCATGATCTTTTTTGTCCAGTTCTTCTGTGTATTCTGGCCACCTCTTCTTAATATCTTCTGTTTCTGTTAGGTCCATACTGTTTCTGTCCTTTATTGTGCCCATCTTTGCATGAAATGTTCCCTTGATATCTCTAATTTTTTTGAAGAGATCTTAAGTCTTTCTCATTCTGTTGTTTTCCTCTATTTTTTTTTCATTGATCACTGAGGAAGATTTTCTTACTCCCCTTTCTATTCTTTGAAACTCTGCATTCAAATGGGTATATTTTTCCTTTTCTCCTTTGCCTTTAGCTCCTTTTCTTTTCTCAGCTATTTTTAAGTCCTCTTCAGACAACCATTTTCCAGGCAACCAGTTACACTATGAGCCTATAATAAATTCTGCTGCTGCTGCTAAGTCACTCCAGTCGTGTCTGACTCTGTGCGACCCCAGAGATGGCAGCCCACCAGGCTCCCCCATCCCTGAGATTCTCAAGGCAAGAATACTGGAGTGGGTTGCCATTTCCTTCTCCAATGCATGAAAGTGAAAAGTGAAAATGAAGTCACTTCGCTCAGTCGTGTCCGACTCTTAGTGACCCCGTAAACTGCAGCCCACCAGGCTCCTCCGTCCATTGGATTTTCCAGGCAAGAGTACTGGGGTGGGGTGCCATTGTCTTCCCCTACAATAAATTCTATAACTACTAATTATATCAAAAGCTAGTTTAGAAACTGAAATGTTAGCACAGTAAGAACTTAAGATTTCCAGATCATTAATATGTTTATTGCAATAAACATATAAATATCAAGAGAAAACAGAATCCAACTGTTGTGCTGAGCAACAGTTATTATTTTCATATAATAGTTACTGAGATAACAGTGAAACATATGAATATTTACTAATCAAAAAAACTAATTTAAAAAATTCTTGCTATATATAGGTGGACATTGTAATCATCGGTGCTGATATACATATATATGTATTATTTATAGAGAGAAAAATAGTTGCTAACAACACACTACTTCTTTGTTTAAAAAAAAAATTTTAGTTGATGTAAGTATGGCTTATATATCCAGAAATTTCCATTTGAAGATAAATGTCTAGCCAATGATGAGAAATTGTCTTGGAACCAGTGCTAATCTATCAAATTATTGCCTATCCCAGTTCATTGCTCAGGCTCCCCTTGTGGGTCAGTGGTAAAGAATCTGCCTGCCAATGCAGGAAATACGTGTTTGATTCCTGAGGTAGGAATATCCGCTGGAGAAGGAAATGACAACCCACTTCAATATTCTTACCTAGAGAATCCCATGGACGGAGGAGCCTGGTGGGCAACAGTCCATGGGGTCACAAAGAGCTGGGCATGACTCAGAAACTAAACAACAACTCCCTGTTCCTCATTTCCTTATGAAATGATGGCGGTGATGGCAATGATGGTGGTGCTGGTGACATTGATTTTGGAATACTAACAGTAGGCCCTATAAGTGAGCATTTTTTGAGGTACTGAACATGACTACATCCAAGAGCAAGGTGTGTTCCAGAGTTAGCAAGATGGAGATAGTATTGCTTTTACGCCTTGTTGTTTTCTAGGAAAACTCAAAGCTACTCAGCACTGTAACTTTAACTGCAGTCACTGACTGTGATGGAAAGTAATTTGAATGAGATGCATATTCAGAACTGTTTATTTAACCCAGAAGGTAGCAGACAGGATATTTAAAATAAAGCTTCTGGCATAACATGCAATAACTTTAATGATCATTGTGCTGGAAAACAGGTGTCAGCGTGCTTTGCTTCCATTTCTTTCCACCCCCTCCTTCTCCCCCTCCATCTGGTTTCCTTTTTCACCAGTTTCACGTGTGTTTTTGTCCGTGAAAATCAATTTTCAATCTTCAGTTTTGGGGGGAGAGGATGCCCACAGACATTGAGGCTGAAGGATGAAGAAACACCTACTGTTCCCACTGCAGCTCTTTCGTATCCCATGTAATAAGATGCTCTATGCTCTACTGTTTTATAGATAGATGCAACTGATGGATGTACTTTACAGCAAATGCTAAGGTGGCATTTTTCACAGGTATTCCTCAAAGGCTAAAATTTTGGTGACAAATGCATAAAATGGATTTGGTAATAAGTGCATATTTATGTATTAAACGTTATCCTTCTGGAAGAAATATCTTGAAGGAATGTCATCCCACCAATGCTGCATTTGAATTCTTTGGGTATCCTTTGGGTACCCTTTGGTTATTCAACTTTAAGTTCAGGATTTTCCCACACAGCTTAAATATCTGAGTTAAAATAGAACCCCTCACCCAAGACCCTCAGAATGTCATTTACAAAATTTTCAGCATCCGTGTGCCAAACACTATGGCCTCTATTCTGTTATCTTAGTGCAGACCGTTATTGCATTACTCCTAAACAGCTGGTCTGCTTGTCTCTATTCTGACTCTAATCCGATCATCTTCAGTGACATTTTCATAACCATCTTGCATAAACAAAGGTCTCATGATGTTACGCACTCAGTCAAAAACCTTTAATGACTTTCTGTTATGTGTAGAACCAAAACAATATTTGTTGAGAGAGTTCTATCTCTTGGTATGTGAGGCTGATCTGGTTGTGACACCTCTCACTTGCTTGATGACCAGGGTTGATTCAGCTGATCCAGATGGCTAGGTAGCTATCCCCTTCCTCCCCCACCTCTCCATGTGTGTCCCTCCTGAAGCCACACGCTCCGTCAAAGAGGACCACCTTCCCCCACAGAGGAGGACCGTTTTTTTGGTCAAGCGTATATGAGTAAGCTCCCTTGCCAAAACCTCCAAACAAGCTCTTAAGATATTTCTGTCTCTAAACTCTGGTCTGCAAGAATGCAGGAAACATAAGTCATTCATCCAATTATTTATTCATTCATGAATGCATAAAACATTTAGTGAGGGCCAACTATGCGCAAGGCATTGCTTAGATATCAGAAGAGAGAATAGTAGTAGAGCTACCAGAAAAAAATATCCCAGTCTTCATGGAGTGATGAGGGGAGAAAGGCAATGTAGAAATAAGTAAGCTCAATTAAAATAATACATTTAAATTAGAAAAAGAAATAAGTAAGCTTACTTTAGAGTGTTTTAGAATATGATAACAGTATGCAGAGAAACAAAAGAGAGACAGAGAAGACATCCCCATGTGATGGGAACAATCGGTTTTACGTGGGATGATCAGGGAGTTCTCACTGAGACACTGCTATTTACAAGCAGCCTAAAGGGACCAGGTGAAAGGCTGTCTGTGTGTCTTGGGGAGAATCCTCCAAGAAGAGGGAGTCATTTGTATAAGATGTTCCCAAGGCAGAAAGATGTCATGTAGCCAAAGCAGTGAAGAGACTGACCCAAATGAAGCTGAATGAGGAAGAGAAGAGAGAGGACAGAGACGCTGAGGGAGTTAGGCGAGATAAGAAGCAGGCCACGGTGAGGCCTTCGGCTTTGGCTCTGAGCAAGACAGGAAGGGACTGGCAGGTTTCAAGCAGAAGAGGGGCGTGGCCTGGGTTAGAGTTTAACATAAGCACTTTGACTGCTCTTTTGTGAATTAACTAGAAAGGGGTGGGGTGGGGCGTGTCAAGCCAAATCAGAAGTTTGCAGGCTCTGAGTTAATCCAGGTTAAAGACTGATGGACCTCTGGACACAGGTGATAGCAACGTGGAATAGCAGAAGAGGCTGCTCTGGTGTCCTCTCAAAATATAAGACATTACAAACATTAAAAAGCTGAAAAGTAGCACAGGCATCATAAAAGTCTTCAAATTTATAAATTATTCTTATCATTAGGTGCTTGATACACTTTTCTGCTGTCCCCCCCACCCCCGCCAACGTGTCTAAAAGCATTTTCCTTGATCACATTCTCATGTAGTAATTTTATGGTAGAGAGAATAGAAAGATAATTCTCTCATTGAAAAATCAAAACTTGTTCTTTTGTGCAAACTTGCTTGAACAAAATTTGTCTTTTATTTTTGACAGTGTAGAAAAATGACTTTTAATTTCCCAACTCCCTTTGTGGTTCCTGCTGAGGCTGTGTCAACTGATGGACCGAAGCCCTCGAAAGCTCCAGCCATTAATCTCCTTTCCTCAACCCCTGGAGAGGAGAAATCCATGGAGCCACACTGTGGTTTATCTTGACTTAATCTTTATCTCCTGGAGTTTCTTACTTCCCCTGGCCATCACTCCCACAGGGTCAGCCCCTAGGGGCTGGATAAGCCTGGGTCATAAGGGTCACCCAGCAGACAGAAGAACCATGATGCTGTTGGGGAGTTCCCCTTGGTGTGAGTGATGGAGTCCAGACACTGCTAAGATCAGCCAGGAGTGCATCTTGCTCTGGAGAAGCGGGGCTGCTGGCACCTTACACCCTGTCCCCGGCTTCAGGGCTCCCTTTGGAGTGTATCACAGTTCAGACGACACTCTGTGCCTCCAGCCCATGGCTAGAGTACTTTCTCCCGAATCCCCAGAGGGGTATAAAAGGCTGGCACAGAAAGGTCACAAAGTTTAAGCTTTATTACTTTGAAGTGAAGTCTAGTCTTGAAAATGGAGATGGGGGAAAAGAAAATCTAAGTCTTTGTAAATGCGGATGATAGAATCAAGAATACTTCATGATGGAGTCAGTGTGGCTGTAAGGGAAGGAAAGTGGGCGGAAGGCACCATGGTTCTAGCTTGAGTTAATGGAGGAGGAGAGTTGTCATCTTTTCAGATGGAGAAGATAGTGGGAGGGGAATATTTGAGAATCAGTTCAGTTGCTCAGTCGTGTCCGACTCTTTGTGACCCCATGGACTGCAGCATGCCAAGCCTCCCTGTCCATCACCAACTCCTGGAGTTTATTCAAACCCATGTCCATTGAGTCAGTGATGCCATCCAACCATCTCATCCTCTGTCATCCCTTTCTCCTCCCCTCCTGCCTTCAATCTTTCTCAGTATCAGGGTCTTTTTGAATGGTTCAGTTCTTCACATCAGGGGGCCAAAGTATTAGAGTTTCAGCTTCAATATCAGTCCTTCCAATGAATATTTGGGACTGAATTTAGGTTAAGAATAGGAAATTTAGTTTTGGCCAATTCAAATGTACATAGGTCATGGATGTACAAATAGAGATGTTAGAAAGGCATCTGGATGCTTAAATCTGGAGATTGAGGGTGAGGGTAAAAAGCATAACTTCACAATACATACTTAAAATAATCAATATTAATTATTTAATCATATACAATATTATTTGTAAAGTATACCTCAATAAGCCTAGGGGAACAAAAGAAAGGTAGGGGAAGGACCAGAAGGAAGATGCAAATTTGGGAATCTTCAGCTTTTAGATAGCATTTAAAGTCAGGAGACTGTGTGAAGTAAAAAGAGAATAAAAGAGGAGACTTCCAAGGAACTTGCCCTTTGGTGCACTCCCATTTTAAGGCATCCCAAAGATAAAAAGGAATCATAAAGAAGAAAAAAAAAAAGAGTGGTCGGTGAGACAGGCAAAATAAGAGAGAGACAGAGAAAAATAAAGGCTGCTCTGGAAGCCAAGTGAGGAAAGTATGTGGGATAGTCAGCTATGCCAGCTGGTGCTGGTACATCAGGTAGGTAAAGCATCCAGAATGGATCACTGAACTTAAAAAAAAAAAATTATTAGGTTTCATTGATGGTCTTCATAAATAGATGTGGAAAGATACTCCCTTGCAGTATGAAAGAAAGATATTACCAGCTGGCTTGTGGTCTGTTTGTCTACCTTTCCAGAGACAAATGAACACAGATGACTCCAGTTTTCTTTCCATTTAGCACATTGATAAGAATATTTTATCAAATTAACCTATAGCATTGGAGGAGAGTTCTTACTCATTGAATTAGTTTAGTAGAGTATCATTGTTTTGTAAGATTTATGAGGTCTGAGTTCCTGGAAAAGTATTGTATAAAATATGTAACTATTTGAGTTTAGGATGGAAACTTTTCACTACCTAAATGTCTCCTCTTGTGTGAGGTAACTTTTTTTCAGTTAATATGTGTGTGTATCACTCAGTTTTGTCCAGTTCTTTGCAGTCCTATGGACTGTAGCTCACCAGGCTCCTCGGGAATTCTCCAGGCAAGAACACTGGAGTGGGTTTCCATCCTCTTCTCCAGGGATTCTTCCCAACCCAGGGATAAAACCCAGGTCTCCCACATTGCAGGCAAATTCTCTACCATTGGAGCCACCAGGGAAGCCCACTTCAGTTAAGAGACTGCTTTGGATGTGGGTCTGAGAGGACGTCTGATCATGCAGTGAAGAACGCTGGGGGGCACTTTGCTTCACCTGTGCTACTTGATTGCACATTTCCTTGAAATTAATAGTGATACTTGAAGTAGTGTAACATCTAACTCCAATTTGACAGTCTGAAACTTCATTTTAGCTAGGAGAGATTTCAAGGGGGAGAAAAGGGAAAGTATGAATGACTCTCTGTAGGACACTTTCTCCTAACGGGAGTAAGGAATGCCTGCGTGCATACAGGCTCAGTTGCTTCGGTCGTGCTCAACTCCTTGTGATCCTACGGACTGCAGCCTCCCAGGCTGCTCTGCCCCAGGAAAAAATGAATCAGTAAACTGAGGCAAAGAAGATGCTACTGCTGCTGCTGCAAAGTCACTTCAGTCGTGTCCGACTCTGTGCGACCCCAGAGACGGCAGCCCACCAGGCTCCTCTGTCCCTGGGATTCTGCAGGCAAGAACACTGGAGTGGGTTGCCATTTTCTTCTCCAATGCATGAAAGTGAAAGTGAAAGTGAAGTTACTCAGTCATGTCCAACTCCTAACAACCCCATGGACTGCAGCCTACTGGGCTCCTCCATCCATGGGATTTTCCAGGCAAGAGTCCTGGATTGGGTTGCCATAGCCTTCTCCAAAGAAGATGCTAGATTCATGATACACGCCTCCTTTCCTCTTTATTATTTCAGCTGTTTTGATAATTCTTGCGTGTATGTTCTTGCTCAGTCAGTCAAGTCCACCTCTTTTACAACTGCATGCACTGTAGGCTGTCAGTCTCCTCTCTCCATGGAATTCTCCAGTCAAGGATGCTCGAGTGGGTTGCCATGCCCTGCTCCAAGGGATCTTCCTGACCCAGGGACCGAGCCCGCATCTCTTGCATTGTCTTGAGCATTTTAGGCCGATTGTATACCGTTGAGCCCCGGGGAAGCTCGTAGAGGAATGAGGTTAACCAAAAAGTGGTTATGTAGTCAAGATGAATTCTATCTCTATCTTTTGTGTTTGGCAATTTATTTGAATTATTTAGAAGAATTAAAATCAGGGGAAATCCAACCTACCTTCAGAAATGGTAACATACGTTCCCCCAAATAATGGACTAGAATATTTATAGCAGCATATTATTTTTAATAACTCCAAGCTGGAAACTGCCCAAAATATCCATCAACAGTGAAACTGTTCAAGCAATTATGATGTACACATGTCAGGGAATATCATGCAGCAACAGAGATGGATGAGCAATCTACAAATATAGGCAACACTAGGAATCGGGCTTGTCAACTTAATAGTTGAAAAAAATAATTTAGGCAGTGTTTGCAAAATATTTACATAAATTATGAAAATGTATATAATTAAACAATAAATATATGATATAAACAACACTTATTTTTCTACAAGTGCTGAGAAAAATACTGTAAGAGATCAATAATTGAATCAATTAGGTAGGATCCATTGTTGACCAAGACTGATAAGTTCATAAAATTGTCATGAGCCAAGTAAGAGAAGAAGCCAGATTCAATTATACAAGATATGTTAAAGACAGAATATAAGAATTGTTTGATACTGTAATTAATTTTATTATTGAGGCTATGAAGATAATACATGGCCCTTGCCCTCAAGAAATTATATATTTTTAAATTATCAATATCAATACTAACAATAAGTATACAATTTGCATTCTTTAAAACATCTTTTAAAACTACTATCCTGGATTACTTGTGTGCTAACAGGACTTGATGGACATGAGTCTGAGTGAACTCCGGGAGTGGTGATGAACAGGGAGGCCTGGCGTGCTGCAATTCATGGGGTCGCAAAGAGTCGGACATGACTGAGTGACTGAACTGAACTGAACTGAACATCTTAGAAAGAAAGAAATGAAACTAGTTTCTTTTTACTAATTCACACATTAAGTATTAACAGTTTCCTTTCTTTATAATACAGTGTCATAAATTTCATCTACACGAATATCCTTAAGCTTGAAATCAAATCAGACAAGAACTGAGTTAACTCAGGCTAGACTCAGGCAGGAAACAGTTGAGAACTTACACCACAGATGAGAAGAAAACGAAGAAAAATTAGGATAAAATGTGATCTGGGCAAAGTGGGCATAATGGCGTGAATTAAAAGGAGAACAGGATAGAAATGAAATTTGGCTTCAATAAGAAATGTTAACTAAGCATGACATGATTGAGACTGGAGAAGGAAAAGGAAACTAGCTTATGAGAAATGTATGCTCAATAGAAAATAAAGACTAGGAATGTGCTAAAACTAATGGTAAATATAGATGAAAGGAATGACAGGTAGGAGGTGCTTAGCAGGCTATTATGCTCAGGAAACTGGGAAAGAGTAGTTTTAAGGATGTCTGTGCAATATAACAAGGGATTCCCAGCTAAATGGGAATCCTATGGACTATGAAGTTTAGGGTTTACTCCTGACTAGGGGACTGAATATCAATGTCTAGAGAAGAGTGAGCTATTTGAAAAAAAAAAAAATAAAGTGGGACAGTGAAAGTGAAGTTGCTCAGTGTCCTCTGACTCTTTGCAACCTCATGGACTATAGTCCATCAGGCTCCTCTGTCCATGGGATTCTCCAGGCAGGAATACTGCAGCAGGTTGCCATGCCCTTCTCCAGGGGATCTTCCTGACACAGGGATTGAACCCAGGTCTCCCACACTTCAGGCAGACTCTTCACCGTCTGAGCAGTGCAAATAGAGATAAATAATCCATGACCATGACTTCGGAGCCATGATATCTGTAGTAAAGGAAGTGAAAGTGTGTACAGAAAAGGATAATGCCATGTCCACATTAAGTGATACATTTTCTGACCCTTCCATGATTTGTCTAGACATGTAATTTGCATTATCAAATCTAAGTATTTTGCCCCCAGAATTTTTTTTTCTTTTAATTTAAGAAGGGTTTTCCAAAATATATACTTTTAAGAAGAGGTGGCTAAAAGGAGAGAAAGGTTTAGTGACTTGTGGCTGCAACAATGCGGTGACAAAGGAAGCCCCGCCCCCAGCTTAGTGCAGCGCCACGGCACTGCCTTGCCCACCGCCTCTTCCTCGGCAAAGTGCGAGACACAGAACTAGATGTGTTCTTAGATGCGTTACAGTTGTTTCCCAAATAAGCTGCGTGTACGTGTACGCAGTTGTTTTGTCTTGTCTGGCTCTGCAACTTCCTGCACTGTAGCCCGCCAGGATCCTCTGTCCATGGCATTTTCCAGGCAAGAAGACTGGAACGCGTTTTCATTCCCTTCTCTGGGAGATCCTCCCAAGCTAGAGACTGAACTCATGACTCTTGTGTCTCCTGCATTGGCAGGCAGATTCTTTACCACTGAGTCACCTGAGAAGCCCTTTAGCTAAGCTTATTGAAATCGTATTGTTAATTTAGAAAATTTCTCACTTATAGCTCTTTGGAACCTAAAATTTCTTTGCATCTCAAAATAGCCATGGACAGTATTGAGAATAATTATAGATTAAGTCCTTATTTTTGACAAGAAAAACAAGGCTCAGAGAAATGAAATTACTGTCTCCAAGTCACAGATCTTCTAATTGGTAATTCTGGATATGAACACTGATTTACAACCCAAAGCTCATTTCATAGTCTTATTGCTGACTTTAAAAGCCAGATTAATGTCCTGATTACAGTGCAGGTATGATTGCCCAGGAGGAAACAAACGGTTTGCCAAATCGAAAGAAGTCCAGTTAGGAAAACCATGCATTCATGCATGCATGTGAGTGTGTACACACACCTGCATACTCACCTGTGTGCAGCCACACCACTTCTAATTTTAACTTAAAACAAGGAGGATCAATGCAGTGGACAAGGTAGGCAGATAACTGACTTTAGAATATTTAGTAAGACCTGTGGAAAAATGAGCTTTCAAATCTTTATTTTAATCCATTCAAGCCCAACTATTCATTGAGAAATCTATCTAGCTTAAAGAAAGTAACAACTTGGGTGGCACTCGTTGGTACTAACATCACAAAGACATTTACATTGAGTCTGAAATGAGAAATTGAATCAATAAACTATAATAACTTTTTAATTATTTTATTTAGTCATTAATTCTACAAATACTGAGTTCTTTTGAATTACCAAACATTTTACTACGTGTCAAGGTAGCTCTGATAGCTCAGTTGGTTAAGAATTTGCCTGAGATGCAGGAGACCCTGGTTCAATTCCTGGGTAGGGAAGATCCACTGGAGAAGGGACAGGCTATCCACTCCAGTATTCTTGAGCTTCCCTTGTGGCTCAACTGGCAAAGAATCTACCTGCAATGCTGGAGACCTGGGTTTGATGCCTGGGTTGGGAAGATTCCCTGGAGAAGGGAAAGGTTATCCACTCCAGTGTTATGGCCTAGAGAATTTCATGAACTGTATAATTCTTGGGGCCTCAAAGAGTCAGACATGACTGAGTGACTTTCACTGGGCTTCCCTAGTGGTTCAGAAGGTAAAGCATCTGTCTGCAATGCAGGAGACCTGGGTTGAATCCCTGGGATGGGAAGATCCCATGGAGAAGGAAATGGAAATGGAAGCCCACTCCAGTACTCTTGCATGGAGAATCCCATGGACTGCGGAGCCACGTCATAGGCTACTGTCCATAGGGCCGCAAAGAGCTGGACAGGACTACGCGACTTCACTTTCACTTGACTGTCAGGTCACAGTGAAAATGTAAATAACAAAAGCACTCATATCTATTCTCAATGAGTATCATAGATCCACTGCTGATTACATAAGCATTTTCACTTCCTCTGAAATAGCTCTGCTTACTTGTATATAGCCCTCTGCTAGATTTAATTAACAGCACCCATGAGTTATCAAAGGCTTGCCAGGTGGCACAGTGGTGAAGAATCTGCCTGCAGTCTGCTTGCCAGGAGACGTGGATTCGATCCCTGGGTGAGAGAGATCCCCTGGAAGAGGAAACAGCAGCCCACTCCAGTATGCCCACCTGGAGAGTCTCATGGGGAGAGGAGCCTGACAGGCTACAGTCCATGTGGTTACAACAGAGGCAGACACAACTGAGTGAGTGAGCACACACACACTCGAGAATTATCAAAACAACTGAACAGCACGGAGGAAAAGGAGGCGTATATCAGGAACCTAGCATCTTCTTTGCCTCAATTTATCGATTATTTTTTTTTTCTTATAAATCCTCAAGTTTCTTAATCTCCACATCTGTCAAGTTTGACTTTATTACAAGGCATGCTCTTATAATAATGAGTGCAGTGGATTTGTGTCTCTTCCCCCAAAAAGGGGGTTCAATCAAAGAAGATCATTTGTTCTGATTTGAGAAAATTTAATTATCTCTGCTGCCTTGATAATTTGCATATTTTACCCAGAGTGCACCATAACATATTTTCCTTTAAAATTATCATAACCTATAGACTTGTCATTTTTATCCTTGTGGCTACTGCTGAGTAAAGTGATGGACAGATTGAGAAAATTCTGCTAATACTGTTTCAGTCATATCTAACTTAATATATGTTAGGGGAGAATGGTAGGCATATTCCAACCTTCCTGATCTGAGATATATATATATATATATATATATATATATATATATATATATATTGCTTTCTCCAAACCTGTCAGTGACTGTAATAGCATTGATACTATCTCTGAGCTGCTTGTCTACCATGACTTACACATTTTAAATTTAAACTAACTTTCCTTTTTGTGTGTATCTCATATTTCCTAAAGCAGTGGACTAGTGACTGGAAAGGTATACACCATGAAATGGCCAGGTAATTCTTTTCTCATAAATGTCTTGAAAGATAAGGCAAAGAAGTAAACAAACCCCAAACCGACCACATAAACAGAAATGAAGACAGAGACACACAAAAGTCTGTTGTAACATTAGAGCAAACAGTGGGGATTTATAAACATAGCATATTTCACATTACATTGTGTTGAGAATGAGAAAATCACTTTAAGCAGGTTTTGATTAATGAGACACTCAAGAGGTTAACTGAACTAACTTGTGACGTGGATTTTCATCTAAAGGCTAATTATAAAGTTTATGTAACTCAATCTATAATCTTAGAAAACATCAAAGTTTTAGAGCTCTCATTCTTCCTTTCACTCACTTTTCACTCATTATTATTATGTTCTTGTTTCGGTTTGGTTTACATTTTTTAGGATAGGTGCCTTTAACTCAGGGTTGATAGACTGGCCTTGAATGATGATAAGAAAAAATATATATCTACTCCCATCATTATAAACAGATCTCTAAAGGCTCTGAATTTTATTGTTAATAACTATGAAATTTGTTAGCATGTGAGACAAATACTTTTGACACTTTTACAAATAAAGTAGGCCTTTTTATCTAAAGTGTACTCATGATTACCACCTGGGGCTTCCCAGGTGGCTCCGTGGTAAAGAATCTGCCTGCCAATCCAGGAGACACAGGAGAAGCAGTTTCCATCCCTGGGTAGGGAAGATCCTCTGGAGTAGGAAATGGCAACCCACTCCAGTATTTTTGCCTGGAAAATCCCATGGACAGAGGAGCCGGGCAGATTACAATCTAGGGGTCACAAAGAGTTGGAAACAGCTGAGCAACCGAGCATGCTTGCATCTGATCATAAGCCGCTTCTAAGTCAGGCTTGCCTGAGACCCACAGAAGTTTCGGAGAGAAAAGTTCGAATGCTGGGGATTTTATGGATGGAGTGGGGGAAAGAGTCAGACTAATAGACAGCTGTCCTAAGAAGTCTTAACTCTTCTGTATAAAGATTTCAGGGGCTTTCCTGGTGGCTCCGCAGCAAAGAATCGGCCTGCAGCGCAGACAATCCCTGGAGTTCAGTCCCTGGGTTGGAAAGATCCCCTGGAGAAGGAAATCTCAGACTACTCCAGTATTCTTGCCTGAAAAATCCCATGGATGGAGGAACCTGGTGGGCTATAGCCCATGGGGTCGCTCGGAGTCAGACATGACTAACTCAACAACCAACGCAATAATGACAAAGATTTCATGAGACAAACAGGGGCACAAGCTTCAGGCAGTGTTAGTCTGTGCACACTCTGGCTCCTCATTAATGAGGTTCGCGAATTCAAGTTGGAATAAAGACAGTCACAGATACATAAAAATATCGTTAGAAAGTTTACTTTGGGAGCAGAGACAATGCATTTTCTCAATAAGAGATGATACAAACTATGGAATATGACGACCCTGACCCATGTGAATAGGTAAATGAGTGAAGACAAATTGCTAAAGCTGTTATTTTGAGGTAGGAGCCTGGAGGCAGAGGCTTTATATATGACCTCAAGCAAGTCATTAACATGTGAGGCTCAGTTTTGAGTCATCTGTAGAAGCTTGAGCAATATGGAAAAACAATGTCTGAAATGTCTCCTAGGCTTGATGTTCTGTAGTTTCCAAAATAGGATAGTGTTTAAAAATATGCTTTTCACAGCTTTGTAACCCAGGACATATTACCTAACCTTTCTGAAGTTAATTTTCTTGATTTGTAAAATGAAAAATCTACTAGGATCTTACAAGATTGTTATATAATGAAATTAGTTGGGATAATACACATAAGTGGTTAGAATTCTGTCTGACATGGTAACTTCTTAATCAATGAGTGATGTTTTAGATAAGAGAGTAAATATTTTCAAAACCTTTGTGCATGTTTTATCAGACAGTTCAGCTACTTCTTCCCTGAAGAGTAACCTAATTTGATGTTAGCTAAAATTGTGCTTACTTCATGTAGTCACTTGGGGCTTTCCAAGGGAAAACAGTGGTAAATCCATCTGCCAGTGCAGGTCATGCAAGAGACATAGGTTTGATCCCTGAGCCCTGAAGATCCTCTGGAGTAGGAGATGGCAACTCGCTCCAGTACTCTTCCTTGGAAAGATTACATGGGCAGAGCAGACTGGCAGGCTACAATCCACAGGGTCACAAAGAATGGGACAGGACTGAGCAAGTGAGCATACAAGCAGTCACAAATCTTATAATCAGTCAAGTTCTTATCAGCTAACTCTGAAGGTCTTCATGTTTTCTACCAACAGGGTCTGATCTCAGGTTCCCTGCAGAGTGACTTGGAACTGAAATGTTAGCATGCATGATATGATTTTGGCACATTTGCATAATTCCTTTATGATTATTTTATGATTGAAGTGGTGCTCTAATGAAAAAGCTTTTTAATAAAGGCTCTCCACCTGCTTTTTTAAGGAGCTAGTCATCTCAGCTCCAGAGATTTATTGATTTTTTTTTTCTATTATCAATATAGTGTAGAAGAGGAGACCTCTTCCTTAGCTGGAAACTGATCTGAAATGGGAGGAGGAAACATACACAGCAAAACTCAATGAGTTTTCTTGCACTGTTGGTGGCTGGGATTAGAGCAATTGGTGGTGTGCTCCCAGGAAGCAAGAAATGTGATAAATACAGACCTTGAAGGATGCGAAACCGCCTTAAGTGACAACAAGATGAAGGTTTCGCCAAAATTTTGGCCTTCTCTGATGATCTGAAAAGAATTCATGGAACACCCTTGGTGGTGCAGCAATGAAGACTCTGTACTCCCAAAGCTCAGGTCCAGGTTTGGTCTCTGGTGGGGGAATTAGATCCCACTTGCAACAATTAAGACCCTACCAGGCTCCTCCATCCATGGGATTTTCCAGGCAAGAGTACTGGAGTGGGGTGCCATTGCCTTCTCCTCAATTAAGACCCAAGTCAGCCAAATAAATACACATTTTAAAAAAGAATTCAGTAAGTATAATTGGGTTGGTGTTTAAATAAAAGTGAGAAGCAAGCTTGGTAGGGATAGAAATTAAACTGAATGAATTCTTCTGGATTGAATGAATAAATTCTTCTAAATGTCATAGAGACTGGCCCTTCTCATTCTCCTAGTAGATTAAATCTTATCTAACACAAAGATATTTCTCTTGTAAAACCAGTAGAAATCTCTCTCTCTCTCTTTCTCTCTCTCTCTCTCTTTATCTATCTACCTATATGTGTGGTGCTCAAAGGCTTTTCTCTTATGTTTCTGATGCGAAACCGCCTTAAGTGACAACAAGATGAAGGTTTCGCCAAAATTTTGGCCTTCTCTGATGATCTGAAAAGAATTCATGGAACACCCTTGGTGGTGCAGCAATGAAGACTCTGTACTCCCAAAGCTCAGGTCCAGGTTTGGTCTCTGGTGGGGGAATTAGATCCCACTTGCAACAATTAAGACCCTACCAGGCTCCTCCATCCATGGGATTTTCCAGGCAAGAGTACTGGAGTGGGGTGCCATTGCCTTCTCCTCAATTAAGACCCAAGTCAGCCAAATAAATACACATTTTAAAAAAGAATTCAGTAAGTATAATTGGGTTGGTGTTTAAATAAAAGTGAGAAGCAAGCTTGGTAGGGATAGAAATTAAACTGAATGAATTCTTCTGGATTGAATGAATAAATTCTTCTAAATGTCATAGAGACTGGCCCTTCTCATTCTCCTAGTAGATTAAATCTTATCTAACACAAAGATATTTCTCTTGTAAAACCAGAAGAAATCTCTCTCTCTCTCTTTCTCTCTCTCTCTCTCTTTATCTATCTACCTATATGTGTGGTGCTCAAAGGCTTTTCTCTTATGTATTCAGTTGTATCTAATATTTTTGGTCCCTAAATTCTAGAATAGGCTAATGAAATATGCTTAATCCAATTCTACCTTTATTCTTCCTTTCTTTAATGCCACAGGGTACCAGGAAATGCTCCTGTGGAAGACTCAGAAAGATGCATATTGGCAAATAAACACAACAAAGACACATATTGTGCAGTATATAGGTGACTTCCCTGGGGAAGATGGTAAAGCGTCTGCCTACAATGCGGGAGACCAGGGTTTGATCCCTGAGTAGGGAAGATCCTCTGGAGAAGGAAATGGCAGCACACTTCAGTACTCTTGCCAGACAGAGGAGCCTGGTAGGCTACAGTCCATGGGGTTGCAAAGAATCAGACACAACTGAGCAACTTCAGTCTATGGCTCGCGTGTGCATCTATCTGCCTGTTTAGTCGTGCCCAACTCTTTGTAACCCCAAGCACTGTAGCCTGCCAGGCTCCTCTGTCCATGGGATTCTCCAGGCTAAAACGCTGGAGTGGGTTGCCATTTCCTTCTCCAGGAGATCCTCCCAACCCAGGGATCAAACCCACATCTCTTTCATCTCCTGCATTGCAGGTGGATTTTCTATCACTGTCCCACCTGGAAAGCCTTCAAAGATTCTCTATTTCTATAAGCTGATGGAATTTCCAGGTACTCAGCTCTACAGAATCTCAATCAACACCCCGAGGATCCTTTTACATTACCTTCCAACAGAGATTAATTAGTACCTGGAAAAGTCACCCTGGGATGTCGGAAATTGCTCAGCTTACTCACTGAGAATGTAGTCAATTCAGGGAAATGATGGGATGCTCTGCTGACGATGTCCTAGGTGCGTTTGTTTATATTGTGACACCAGAATTAACTGAGACACAAAGGAGAAATAACTGTAAGGAATTTTGCTATTAAAAGTCAGCCTACAGTGTGGTTTCTTTCCAGAAGCCTGCTATCACCAAGCAGAGTGTGTTCAAGGTGAGCCCTGCCTGTCTTTCTCACAGTGACACCAGCATCTGAAACAGCAGAGTGGAGGCAAAGCTATAATCTGAGCCAAGACAATAATTATAAAGAACGTGAGAGGATCCTAAGTTTGGCTTCAGAACAAGAATAAATGACTGTTCTTTTATAAATAGGTTCTAATATTCGATCTTAATCATCTATGGTGATTTAATAACATTGGGAAAATAATACTGTATAAAGGATTAATAACCATTGCCAAGAAAGAAGTGGCCCAGAGATTAAGATTACATTTGGTTAAGAAACCTGGTCTGCTATTGGGGGTCTCCCTTTATGTAGTCAACTCTTTTATGATTTTTTTTTTCAGTAGAATCATCTCTGGTTTGCCAATGGGCTTCCCAGGTGGCGCTGTGCAGAAAAATATGCCTGCCAATGCAGGAGATGTAGGTGATATGAGTTTGATCCCTGGGTCAGGAAGATCCCCTGGAGGAGGAAATGGCAACCCACTCCAGTATTCTTGCCTGAAAAATGCCGTGGACAGAGACAGGCACCTAGGGGACTACAGTACATGGGGTCTCACAGAGTCTACATATATAGACCTGGCATATAGATCTGATTTGTCAAAGGATCACCTGATTTAATTATTCATAACAATTATCCTTAAAATATGGATACAATTTTAAAAAATTTTTTTTTTGCTTGATGAAGGAGTGTTCTTTCAGTTTTCGTGAGACCTACATGATTAAATGTAACATACAGAAGACTGTCACATGTGGCTGCGGAGGAGTTGTTCTTAGCCAAGTGTTCTCTGCCCTGCTCTTTGCTCCTTAATTATGGTCTACGAGGGATGTTGCACTTTGCTCCACTCATCCATTCATCCCTCACAACCTAATGGATCCAATTCCGTTTGGGCCTGTTGTGTGCCCTCCTCCCAAATAAGGACAAACTGGTTTCACTTCAGCAGTCTGTCTTTGTACATTGAGATCTGTACCAATGACAAGTCACGTTCAGGCTTGAGAACACTTCCTCAGTGATAGAGGAGAAGCGTGTACTGATAGTGTCAGCTGTCAGAGAGAACCCAAATGCTGTCAAATCGTCTCCATGCCAACAACATTTACAGTACAGCTACAGGAATTTGTATCAAAAACACTTTGAGTATATATATATTTTTCCCCTTGAAAGCTTAGGTAAAGTTTAAATCCTATAACCAACATGAAACCCTGATCCTCGAGGGTGTAGAGGTAGAGTTGTTGCAAAGAAAATATTACCCAGGGAGAGACCATTGATTTTAAACTTTGCCAGATGAATCTAAACCATAACATGCTGTAAAATGCTCGAGGGAGAAAGAGTTCCCTTTGTCTCCACTCTGAACTTTCCTCCTGGATACATTTAGGCAGTTTTCCAAACATGAACGCTTCCCTCCAGCAAGGTCTGATCATTGCAAATGCATTGCTGGTATGGCAGACTCTCTTCGTTGGCAGAAACCCCAGAGTAAACAGGTATGTGTCCTGGAAACCAAGTCCTCACTCCTGGGAAGATCAAACCAAAATGAGCTGCAAGAAAGTCACTCTTCAATTATACTGATTTCTTCTAAATTAAGCAGAGCAGGAAAGCACAGACACTGGAAACACTGCTATGAAGATAAGTTTGCTCATTTAGCAGCAGTGATAAACCCCCGAAGACGGCGCAAATGAGCAAATGCCAGGCACACAGGTAAACAAGTGTTCTCCCCTGTCAACAGCTGCGTGGGCTTGCGGCGCCAGGTGTGCTACGTACACTCGAACTCAATGCCACGTTCATCATCTATGAGGAGCTATCAGAATGCATCAGGAAGACCTTCCCTCTGGCAACTGTCACAGACAAAGCTGGGAGTCATTTGTCAGCGGCCCCTGTTAAGTGGATTCACAAGCACAATATAAATCAGAGATCATATCAAACAGGCTCCAGTAAAAATCTGTCCTGTGACTCACAGTGGAGGATAATTCCTCCAAAGCCATAGTCCTGGAGGATTTCCACAGATTGCTCAATCCTGGTATTTTTAAGAAAGCAATGAAAAGCTTTCTTGCAGATTTGTTTTTGGGGACAGAGTGGGGTATTTACAATCACTTTTTTTTTTAAATTGCAGATTACTGATTAAACTGCTTCAAAGCCAATAAAAAGCCGGACTTGCCAAAGTTCAAATTGTATTATATATTGTCTTTTAGTAATAGGAGAGAGACTGGGCTGCAGTTTACAGGTGTTACTTAGGCAATTATTTTTAAAATATTTATCTATTAGTAAATAAAAAGTGTCAAATTTTATTTTCTTGGGCTCCAAAATTACGGCAGATGGAGACTGCAGCTGTGAAATTAAAAGAGGCTTGCTCCTTGGAAGAAAAGCTATAACAAAGCTAGACAGTGTTTTATTAAAAAGCAGAGACATCACTTCACTGACAGAAGTCTGTACAGTCAAAGCTAAGATTTTTCCAGTAGCCATGTACAGATGTGAGAGTTGGACCATCAAGAAGGCTGGGCACCAGAGAGCTGATGCTTTCAAACTGTGGTGACAGGAAACAATCCCTTGAGAATCCCTTGGACAGAAAGGATATCAAACCAGTCAGTCCTCAAGGAAATCAACCGAGTATTTATTAGAAGGACTGATGCTCAAGCTGAAGCTCTAATAATTTGGTCTTCGATGCGAAGAGTTGAATCATTGGAAAAGACCCTGATGCTGTGGAAGACTGAAGGCAGGAGAAGAGGGTGTCTGAGGATAAAATGATTGGATGACATCACTGGCTCAATGGACATGAGTTTGAGTAACTCCAGGAGATGGTGAAGGACAGGGAAGCCTGGCTTGCTGCAGTTCACAGGGTTGCAAAAGTCAGACAGGACTTAGTGACTGAATGATTCATTTATTCGGCAGCACCAACTGTCTTAGTTGTGGCACGTGGACTGTTTTAGCTGCAACATATGAACACTTAGTTGAGATATGTGGGATCTAGTTCCTTGACCCAGGATAGAATCTGGGCCCCCTGCATTGGGAGCACCAATTTTTATCCACTGGGCCACTCCGGGCAATTAGTGTGATGGTAAATTTCTCCCACAGCTATATAGTAGAACAATAAACTAAATAACCCTGTTGAGGATACTGAGCCCCTTGAAAAGTGAATCATGGAATTCATGAGTTGGAAAGTGCCCTGTGAAAAGTGAAAGCGTTAGTTGCTCAGTTGTCTCTGACTCTTTTCCCGTCCAGCCAGGCTCTTCTGTCCCCGAAATTCTCCTCTCAAAGATACTGGGATGGGCTGCTGTTCCCTTCTCCAGGGACTGTCCCCAGGGATCAAACCCTGGTCCCCTGCATTGCAGACAGAGTCATTACTGTCTGAGCCACCAGGGAAGCCTGGAAAGTATCTTGCGTGTGTGTGTGTGTGTGCATGTGCGTGTGTGCATGTATGTGTGCGTGTGTGTGTGTGTGTGTGTGAGTTGCTCAGTCATGTCCACCTTTTGCAACCCCATGGACTGTGGCCCACCAGGCTCCTCCGTCCATGGCACTCTCCAGGCAAGAATACTGGAGTGGGTTGCCATTCCCTTCTCTAAGTAGCTTAAGAATTGTCTAAATTATCCTCCCTGGTATCTCACATGGTACAGAATCTGCCTGCAATGCAGGAGACCTGGGTTTGATCCCTAGATTGGGAAGATCCCCTGGAAGAGGAAATGGCAACCCACCCCAGTATTCTTGTGTGGAAAATCCCACAGACAGAGGAACCCGGTGGGCTACAGTCCACAGGGTCACAAAGAGTTGGATACAACTGAGAGGCTAACACTTAAACTTTTCAAATTATCCTCCCTCTGATATGGTAAGTTTTTTAAAGAACATTTTTAAAGTTTCCATGAGCTTCTATACAATTATTTCTAGTGATAAAGAGCTCAGTCTTCACAAGAAATATATTTTATTTCTGAAGATCACATTCTCCAATTAAGTTAAATTATTCTTCCCTTTAATTTTATACATTAGCCCATTTCAATCCATTTGTTTCTACTGTTTCTCACAAAAGTGTAAGCTTCATTGGGGTGAAGCTATTTACCAAGTGCATTTAAAATGATATCCTTCAGTATGTGTCCTGGCAGCGGGTAAAAATACTTACGCTTATTGAATGAGTGAAATGACAGAAACTAAACCTCCTTCTTATGTGCATACATGCTGTTGCTTCAGTTGTGTCTGTCTCTTCAGGACCCCACGGACTGCAGCCCCCCAGGCTCCATGGGATTCGCCAGGCAAGAGTACTGGAATGGGGTGCCATGCCCTCCTCCAGGGGATCTTCCCCACCCAGGGATTGAACCTGACTCTCTTGCATCTCCTGCATTGGCAGGTGAGTTCTTTACCACTAATGCCCCCTGGGAAACCTCCTTATATATAGACAATCATGAAAATGTTTAATTAAGGGCTATTAAAATACTTCACATCTCATGTTTCAATTTTTACTCATAAATCTTTACTGCTCTGATTACTCACCTGTGGGCTTAAGTATATATATATATATATGTGTGTGTGTGTGTATGTGTGTGTGTGTGACTATGCACGTGTGTATGTGTGTGTGTGTGTGTGCAAAAGAGAGAGAATATATGCCTGTGCCTTATCACATTAGTGCTAGTATTCCGTGGGTATTACCAACTTCAAAAGGGTGTGATTGCTTTTACCCAGTCAGGAGGGCTTTGTCCTTGTGTATGGAAATCGAGGTCTACAAATTTAACCCATAAAGAGGATACCATCCACACTTACTTTCCAAATGTCCTGTTTCTTTCAAAGTCATAGATTCAATATTAACAACAATATCTATTCCTTCAGTCTATCAGTTTCTAATGCAGGACTTAAATTTGTCTAAAAAATAGTTTCCATCAAAAGGAAGATAGTTAATTTCTAATTGTTGTTATAGAATTCTGTAGGGATCCTCAAAATTTAAATTTAGTGAATTATATACTTTGTCTTTTTTTCCTTTAAAATTGGAGGCCTCAGAAACAGAAGATTCCACTTTTCATCATTTCCTACTGTCTTTTGTTGTTGTACTTAATTCCCAGATTCATTAGCAGTTCAGTTCAGTTCAGTTCAGTCACTCAGTTGTGTCCGACTCTTTGCGACCCCATGAATTGCAGCACGCCAGGCCTCCCTGTCCATCACCAACTCTCAGAGTTCACTCAAACTCACGTCCATGGAGTTGGTGATGCCATCCAGTCATCTCATCCTCTGTCATTCCCTTCTCCTCCTGCCCCCAATCCCTCCAAGCATCAGAGTCTTTTCCAATGAGTCAACTCTTCACATAAGGTGGCCAAAATACTGGAGGTTCAGCTTTAGCATCATTCCTTCCAAAGAAAACCCAGGGTTGATCTCCTTCAGAATTGACTGGTTGGATCTCCTTGCAGTCCAAGGGACTCTCAAGAGTCTTCTCCAACACCATTTTTCAAAAGCTGACATTTTTCCAGTCATTAGCAAAGATTATAAAAACTTCCAGAGGTCTGTTCTTCCTAAGAAAAATAGTTCTTGTAATAAGATATTTATTTAATATCTCCATGTAGGAAACAAGTCTAAGTGCCATTCCTTACAGAGATTGTATTTGGGGTGAGAGAAATCAAAGAAAAAAGACAAACTTGTGAGTGAAGAAATTAATATTAGGTAATGACTGTGGAAAAATAAAGTAGATTATGTGTTCTGGCTAATGAGTGGGAGGGACAGTTTATCAGTCACAATGCAGAAGTGACATTGGAATAGAGAAATAAAGGAGATAGGGCTTAAAGTTTAGGAGGTAACTGGCGGTGTGCAGGGAAACAGGCTATTTCAGGGCTGTTGTGCAATTGCTCAGTCATAGCTGACTCTTTTGAGAGCCCATGGACTGTAGCGCACCAGGCTCCTCTGTCTGTGGGTTTGCCCAGGCAGGAATACTGGAGTGGGTTGCCATTTCCTTCTCGAGGGGATCTTCTTGACCCGGGGATCGAATCCACAGGTCTTTCGTCTCCTGCACTGCAGGCAGGCTCTTTTCCACTGGCCACCTTTTTACCACTGAGCCACCAAGGAAGCCGCTATGTCATTGCTACTTAAACCTCACTATGTGCATAAACAAAGAGCAGGGAGGCAGAGGTGTATGAAGAACTCCAACAAGGCAATATAATTTTTTGGCACAATCTGATGATAAGAGATATAAAGAGAAGAAAGGAGAATGATTTTAGTTACAAAAATCATAATGTTTTCTATAAAATAGACAAGCACCTCCCCCAGACCTTAATCTCAGGGTGATATGCTGCTTCTGTAATTTTCATTTCTGGGGCCATTATTCGAACCTATTTTACCATACTTTCTCATTTTCATGTGCCACCTCCCGTTTGGATTTCAGGAGGTGTTAAAAGTGCAAATGACAAGAATATCACTTGGGAGCTTGCTTTGCATGGGAATTCTAGAGTCAATTTTCCATTCAGAAAGGTTTCAGGAAAGCTATTGCATTTTCATCAGTTCAGTTCAGTTCAGTCGCTCAGTCGTGTCCAACCCTTTGCGACCCCATGAATCGCGGCATGCCAGGCCTCCCTGTCCGGGCGCTCAAATGAAACCTTGAACCGATGTAACTTTATTTCATTGCTACACACATATCATATAAATTTGCATTACCATCTACTTATTTTTCTCAACTCTATGGTAAACCAGGAGGACAACTAGAGTTTAGAAACTCTAATTATCCAATTTTTTAAAAACTCTTAATTGATTTTAGGGTATATTATGTATGAAGCATATGTGTGGAACTTTCTCTCTCACACACATCCGCCTAGCTGATTTCTAGAAAACAGATAAACCCTATGTGTCAGAAGGAAAGAAGCCTCTTAGAGATAGCATCCAATCTTCCATTCATTATTTCTGCTTCCTCTCTTGCCTAGGTAACATAATTCAATTCGGCCTTGGCCACTCACCTTTGACGGGAAACGTTAAGGTGGTGATTCTGTGGAGGAATTAACTTTGATAAAATAATTCCATCCTTTGGCTATCTTGGCTTCATGTATTTATCATCATTTAGAAAAGTGGTTGAAATGCTACCTTTAGGATGGGGACTTAAGGAGACTGAATAAATGCTGAATGTCTTTAGTGGGCTTTGCCTGTGGCGTGAGTATAAAATGGATCACAGGAAATATATATATATTTTTTCTTTCTGCACAGAGCAATTTCAACATTTATCCATTATCACAGAAACAATTCAATTAGCAGTTCTTGGGGACCAGAGTATAGCCCTACTATCTATACCTTAATAGCATCTATATATCATTGCAATCTAATTTCCAGGTTGAACTAAATGTAAAAGGCAGTTGCTCATAAATTTTTTTTTTTTTAAGTTTAAAAAACTGTTTTAGTTCCATTCCCAAAATGCTCTCTTGGTATACATACTGAATGTTTCCTTCTAATTCACGCTCTGAGTTTTCTGTAAATTAATACTGCTATTTTGATTTTAGTTAGACTTTTTAATTTTCAGATAAATCATTTGGATGACGGGAATTGTTTGCCAGTTGGAGCCTGTTTGCATTATCAGTGAATTATTCAGCAGGATTCTCCCCCACGGTGCACAGAATATCAGGCTGGCTTCTCCCCTTCACCCCCTGGTGTTTTTTCTCCTTATACTGAATCTGAGTAGAGCACAGAAAGCCGAGGCCATGCGGAAGAAGGATTCCATTTTTCTGGGACAGAATGTCATGAAACAAGGGCTTATGTTTAATGCCTCTGGTAGCAAAACAAAGGCTTTGCAGTTACACTCAGCTGCTGTCTTCTGACTCGCTGCTCCAAGCATGGCGCAGATGAAAGGGAGGAAGAGTTCCCACTGCCCAAGTAAAGGAACGTGAAAACGTTTACTGCTTCCTCTATTCCTGCTGTAGGTTATACAAGCGGCTCCTCGTGGTCTCTTCTAGCTCTTTCTCAAAATCGGAAGATCTAGTGGAAATCTGTGCTGCCAAAAGTGACTGCTCCTCTGTAAAGGAGCTGGAGGCCATGTCTCAGATCCCTCCTGGCCTAGCACTGGAGGGGGCAACTGGGTGAGTGGAGCAGCTGGAGAATAAGGAGTTACACTGTGTGTGTAAGGTCATTGCTTATGGCCACTGTGTGATCTCATCTTCGCAGACACCATCCTCACAGCAGCCTTTATCACTTTGGCTTTGAACTAATAGCTTGTTCCCGGCCCCTGGCCGCCTCCCGTTTGTCCCTCTGAGCCATCACACTCTGTCAGATGAATCTTGCTGCACACAGTCACTGCATATGTCCTCTTTCTGCTTTGATTCCTGCAATTGACCCATCATGCTCCCTGCGGATAAAGCTGTTACTCCTTAATCGCAGCATCCGATACACTCTTCTCTTCTCTTCTCTTTCTCTGCTACTTTCAGTAAGGCTTCCGTGGCAATCTAGCCCTCTGGGTCTTTTTATTTTTCTGAAAAGAGAGAAATATATTTTCCTTATACAGTGTGGAAAAACTTTTTTGCCCTTTCCCTGTGTTATACAGTGAGTCCTCTATATATAAGCCTTCGAGTTGTGAATTTTCAAAGATGCAGACTTGCAATTGGTGCCAGCAAGGAGCCAGAACCTGCGCCATCAGCAGCAGGTGTGAGTGACTTTGCAGCTTGCCCTCCGTCTCCTGTTGCTGGCGATGCTTCAGCTCTGCCATCTCCCACCTCTGCTTCCTCCCCCAGTCAGGAATTCTTGCCCGCTCACTTGATGCCAGCCCTTGTATGCCAGCTGTTGAATTGAACTACTGTACTTTTCAGGGTACTGTACTGTAAGGTTACAAGTGTTTTCTTTATTTTTTGTTTGCTTTTTATATGTATTATTTGTGTGAAAAGTACTATAAACCTATTACTGTATAGTACTATATAGCTGTAGTACTATATGCAGCCATGAAATTAAAAACCGCGTACTCCTTGGCAAGAAAGTTATGACCAACCTAGACAGCATATTAAAGAGCAGAGACATTACTCTGCCAACAAAGGTCCATCCAGTCAAGGCTATGGTTTTTCCAGTGGTCATGTATGGATGTGAGAGTTGGACTGTGAAGAAAGCTGAGTGCCGAAGAACTGATGCTTTTGAACTGTGGTGTTGGGGAAGATTCTTGAGTCCCTTGGACTGCAAGGAGATCAAACCAGTCCATTCTGAAGGAAATCAGTCCTGAATATTCACTGGAAAGACTGATGTTGAAGCTGAAACTCCAGTACTTTGGCCACCTGATGTGAGGAGCTGACTCATTTGAAAAGACCCTGATGCTGGGAAAGATTGAAGGCAGGAAGATAAAGGGACGAGAGAGGATGAGATGGCTGGATGGCATCACTGACTCAACAGACATGAGTTTGGGTGAACTCTGGGAGTTGGTGTTGGGCAGGGAGGCCTGATGTGCTGCGCTCCAGTGGGTCACAAAGAGTCAGACATGACTGAGTGACTGAACTGAACTGAACTATATAGCTGACTGTGTTAGTTGGGTACCTAAGCTAATTGTCATACTTTCAAATGTGCCAGACTTACAAACATGCTTGAAACTCATTCGAATGAAGGGGGCTAAGTATACCTTTATCAAGAACCTGCTTATTCTCTACCTGGCGTTAGGACGTGACCCCTTGGAAAAGTGTCTCTTCCAGTCTCACCCGCTCTCCTCTGTACCCTGGCATGCCAAAGGCGGGCCACTTCTGTGTTTGCTGTGCTCTGCTTGCCTTTGCCTATGGCTATGCTATCAAGACCACAACCTGACAAGTCACCATCTCCTTCCGTTTCCATTATCCTCTTTATCTCTTTGGGGCTAGTGAACTCCTATGCATACTTCAAGGCCCAACCTACTTATTTTCCTTTTTTCCACTTGATTTTTCCCATCACAGCCCTAACAAGACTTAGATTTCCTCTCATCTGCATTTTCACTCATCTTTATCTAGACATTTTATTCAATGCATATTTTTAAAGTCAGTGTTTGAATACGTCTTTTGTTTATTTGGCTGTGCCAGGTCTTAGTTGCAGCACTTGGCATCTTCAATCTTCATTGCGGCATGCAGGGTCTTTCTATTGCAGCTTGCCAGTTCTTAATTGCCACTTGTGGAATCTAGTTCTCTGACCAGAGGCTGAACCCCAGGCCCCCTGCATTGGGAGCATGGAGTCTTAGCCACTGGACCACTAGGGAAGTCCTGAGTCAGTGTTTAAATGTTTTTCTTTCCTACTTCTTAACTTGAGTATAGAAGATGAGGTCTATTTACTTACAGGTCTTCAACATTAGCATAGTAATTGACACACATTCGGGGCTCAGTAAGGTTTTAATCATTAATAACTATTTGCTTTAGCTTTCTTTTTCATAAATTTGCAGTAAAAGTAATTTTATCTCTTCAAGTAATTTTGATTTTTTTTAATCTATCTCATTAAAAATGATAGTCTTAATATATGCTATTCATATCAGTGAGTATCTCTTTCTCTAGAATCACTAAGCACAGGGTTGTTGTTGTTTAGTTGCTATGCCATATAGGACTCTTCTGTGACCCCATGGACTGTAGCCCACCAGTATCCTCTGTCCATGGGATTTCCCAGGCAATACTGAAGTGGGTTGTTGCCATTTCCTTCTCCAGGTGATCTTCCTGACTCAGGGATTGAACTTGCATCTCTTGCATTGGCAGGTGGGATTTTTTTTTTTTTTTTTTTTTTACTACTTAGTCACCAGGGACGCCTAAGGTAGCTGGAGAGCAGAGAGGTTATAAACCAGGAAGATCTGAAACCAGTGCCGCACATTCTCAAAGCAATTCAAGAAGCAGGAAGGAAAAATCTCTGTCTGATCTTTAAAAGAAAACAAGCTGAGGTTACCACACAGTGACAAGTTGTAATACTGACCTCTCACCTATCACCCCCAAATAAACACTTTACCATGAAAAGACTGGCATTAAAGAAAGATAACAATAGTTGTAACTATGGGAACACTTCACTTCCCCGGTTTTGAATTTTAAAAAATAATCAGATCTCAAAGGGATTTATCATCACTAACAAAAGATTCAGTTCAGAGAAGAGAAATGCCAGTTGTAAGTCATGAGACATACACCTGATGCAGCTCTGCCAGTCAGCGAGCCCCTCCATGCAGAAGGGAGATGAGCAACGAAATTCTAGGATTAGCAAGTGAACTCAAGAAATGGAAATTCAAACAGCCATTCCTGTTCTTCTGCTATTTTGCACTGGTCCTCTTAATTTCCACTTCACCCCAAACATTAGAAAAAGTTACCAGATATTAGTGATGTGGGTTCCAGTCCTCTGCAGTTCAGTCAGCAGAAGTGAAAGAGTTATAATACCATGTAAGATGTTGCTCTGAATTACTTTGCATTCCAAATGGGAGCAGACAGTTATGGGGAAGAATTATATCCCTTTCAGCATGTTTTCAAGTTATATTTGGGAGACCAGAAAAATCTGCCTAAATTATAAAGCCTACACCGAACACCTTAGAAAGTGTTTTAAACTGAACCTATTTTTTTTAAATTGTTCCCAAATGACTATTTGGCACCTTGACTTTTACGTGTTAACAACATTCAGAACTGCTTTTTTTAATTACTGAATTTCTCTACATTAAAATTAGATCATAAATACTTTTTCAAAAAGAAATGAGGTAAAGCAAAAGGTTGAGCCCACACAGAAAATCTCAGAATGGATAACTTACACAGAGGAATTACAATCTTTTGAACTATTTTGACTCCAGAATCTCTCTCTTTTGATCTCTCTCTCTCTTACACACACACATACACATTTATATACTATAATAATATTGCTAAAAATGGGGATTTGGAAGGATTTATCTTCTTAATAGTGTGGAAATACACACTGAAATCTTCACTCTCAATTTTCTGAACATCTTTTTATATAAACTACTTTAAGAATCAAAGGCAAAATATTAATATATGAAGAAGGATGAGGAGGCAGAGGGATGGGAAGGGAGGAGAAGGAGGAGAAGGTGAAATGGTGAGAGCGTCACAGGATGGCCGACTCTGCAATAACAGTGAGCAAGACAGGCAAGTGCTGCTCTTCCAAGGAGTATGTAGAGTTGGAGGTCTTTAAAATGCGTTCAAAATAAGTGGCTTTTTCAGTAAAATTACTAGTCAAGGGCAATGGGGTCTAATTTATCCTGCGGTTTCAAGCACCTCCTGGCAACTCCCCTCTCCCTCTAGTGGATATAAGCAGTTAGTTTGAAAAACAACTTCACAGAGCAGGTTTGCAGACTAGCTCAGAGATCCTTGCCACCCCTTCTCCTCGTCTCCTTGCCTTCATGTTGCTCAACTGCTTTATGTCTTCTTTAATAAAGAAGTCATAAGTGAAGAAGGAAATGGCAACCCACTCCAGTGTTCTTGCCTGGAGAATCCTGGGGATGGGGGAGCCTGGTGGGCTGCCGTCCATGGGGTCGCACAGAGTCGGACACGACTGAGGCAGCTTACCAGCAGCAGCAGCATAAGTGCAAACTGTGAACAGCTATATGAGGTGAGGGGAGGTGAAGTTGCTCAGTCGTGTCCGACTCTTTGCGACCCCGTGGACTGTAACCTACTAGGCTTCTCCGTCCATGAGATTCTCCAGGCAAGAATACTGGAGTGGATTGCCATTTCCTTCTCCAGGGGATCTTCCCAACCCAGATATCAAACCCCGGTCTCCCGCATTGGAGGCAGATGCTTTAACCTCTGAGCCACCAGGGAAGCCCTAACAGCTATATAGCAAAACAAACAAACAAACAAAAACCTCAGCTATATAGCAAAAGTACATTGCTGGATGTATTAGTCAGGGTTCTCCAAAGAAACAAAACCTGTAAGAAATAGATGTATGTAAGAGGAGATTTATTCTAGGAATCTGCTCATGTAGTTATGAGGACCCAAAGTCCCACAGTTGTCATTTGCAAGCTTGAATACCAGGCAAGCCAGTGGGATATAATCCTGGTCTGAGAATAAGGGCCAGAGGTTCAGGGACATGATGGGGCAAATCCTGATCTGAGGTAGAAAGTCTGAGAACCAGGAGTGCCAGTGTTTGAAGGCAGGAGAGAATGTCCTAGCTCAAGCAGAGAGAAGGATGAATCCGTCCTTCTTCTTTATTGTTATATTTGGGCCTCAACAGATTGGATGATATCCACCCACAGTAGGGAGGGCCATCTGCTTCACTCAGTTCACTGACTCACACGCTGATCTCTTCCCAAGCACCCTTAGGGCCACACCCAGAAATAGTGCCTCCCCAGCTATCTGGGCGCCTTTCTGGGCAGGCAAGCTGACATGCAAAATTAACTTTTATACCAGAACACTGTACCAAGGGATTTGTTCAAATTGTAACCTGACTTCTACCTGCAATAGGTTATGGCTTTAAAGGAGACTAGGCTGATTTTTTGCTAAAAAAAAATGCAATGCTAACAAAACATAAAACATGACTGTGTCCCTACTCTCATTGCCTATTTTTAGTACTTTTCTAGTCATTTCCCTCTCTAATTTTCCACTTCCCCATAGCCATTTTTTTTTAAATTTCCCCACAGCCTAACTAGCCATTTCTGTTCCAGCTTTTTCACTTATCCATATAACCCCCTTTTGTTCCCTGGATTTCTCTGTTTAAAGACCGTGGTCACCTGTGTCTTAGTTGAAGTTGGACTTAGTTTAATCAGAAGTTTCTCTCCTCTATTGCAGTAGTAGACTAAAATCTACCTCGTTACCTTTAACAATTATACTGGGTGTTATTTATGTTTGCTCTGCAATAGAGCATGATGGCTACTTAGCATTCCATACATAGTGTAAATGGCAAAAGGGAGAAAAGAAACTCATTTAAACAGACAATCATAGCTCACCTTCTGTCTATAATGTGTGCATGTTGGCCCACTATTACCAAATCCTTTAATTTTTTCAAACAAAATTAGAGATCAGATTTTGTTTTAAAGTAAATTTGCCATACTTTAAAAATAACTCAAATTCCAAAATACTGTAATAGCCAAATTAGATAAACACACACACACACACAAACACACCAAGTTTCCTCACTATTTCTGGCAGGTTGTGAATGAGAATATGTATGTGTATATTTCGAAGTTTTACTGAATTATAAACAGCCAGAATAAGGAAAGTCTTTTCTGTCATTTAATGTAAATCACTAAACTCACTGTTGCATCAACTGCTTGAGACAATATTGTAGTCAAAATGATGCATATGAGATATCTTTTCTGTAAACTAATGGAGGGATTCTATCTCTGGGGCTGTCAATTACCTTTCAGTTCTGCTAAATGCATTTGAAAAGCAATCTGTTTCTGAGGCATGGACTATTTATCTGAGTAAACTGAAATGTTAGGCTCTACAGACACCATTCTAGTTGTGGATGCCACCTCACTCATAGTGCTGCTGTTAGCATTATGCGCTACAAATTTTTAGTTTGCTTACCTTTGACAAAAACAGCTTGTGTGTGTGTGCGTGTGTGTGTGTGTGTGCGCGTGTTAAACATTTTACATTATGTTTAATCACAAAATGAAGGATAAAATCACAGTAAAATAGGCATTTAAATAAAACTGTAAACAAATCAAGATCTATCTTGAAGATTCTTCCATCTGCTAAGGTTTGCTTCTCTTTTCCTGTTGAAAGTGAAAGCCGCTCAGTCATGACCGACTCTTTGTGACCCCATGGACTGTAGAGTCCATGGCATTCTCCAGGCCAGAATACTGGAGTGGGTAGACTTTCCCTTCTCCAAGAGATCTCCCCAACCCAGGGATCAAACCCAGGTCTCCCACATTGTGGGAAGATTCTAGCAACTGAGCCACGAGGGAAACCCAAGAATACTGGAGTGGGTAGCCTGTATCTTTTCCAGCAGACCTTCCTGACCCAGGAATCACAGCAGGGTCTCCTGCATTTCAGGTGGATTCTTTACAAACTGAGCTATCAAGGGAAGCACCTCTTTTCCTGTTTCCTCTCTTCTAGAAAGCTAAGTAGTCCACTTTCCTCACTTCTTACTCCACTTGATTCCTCATTTATGTTCTTAGAAAGTGGTCCACTGGAGAAGGGAATGGCAAACTACTTCAGTATTCTTATCTTGAGAACCCCATGGACAGTATGAAAAGGCAAAAAGATAGGACACTGGTGGATGAACTTCCCAGGTTGATAGGTCCCCAAGATGCTACTGGAGATCAGTGAAGAAATAACTCCTGAAAGAATGAAGGGACAGAACCAAAGAAAAACAATACACAATTGTGGATGTAACTGGTGATAGAAGCAAGGTTCAAAGCTGTAAAGAGCAATATTGCATAGGAACCTGGAATGTTAGGTCCATGAATCAAGGCAAATTGGAAGTGATCAAACAAAAATGGCAAGAGTGAACATCGACATTCTTGGAATCAGCAAACTAAGATGAATTGGAATGGCTGAATTGAGCTCAGATGACCATTGTATACTGTGGGCAGAAACCCCTTAGAAGAATTGGAGTAGCAATCATAGTAAAAAAAAAAAAACAAGTCCAAAATACATTACTTGGATGCAGTCTCAAAAATGACAGAATGATCTCTGTTTATTTCCAAGGCAAAGAATTCAATATCAGGGTAATCCAAGTTTATGCCCCCACCAGTAATGCTGAAGAGGCTAAAGTTGAACAGTTATATGAAAACCTACAGGAACTTATAGAACTAACACTCAAAAAATATGTCCTTTTCATTGTAGGGAACTGGAATGCAAAAGTAGGAAGTCAAGAAACACCTGGAGTAACAGGCAAATTTGGCCTTGGAGTACAGAATGAAGCAGAGCAAAGGCTAATAGAGTTTTTCCAAGAGAACACACTGGTCATATCAAATACCCTCTTCCAACAACACATGAGAAGACTCTACACATGGACATTATCAGATGGTCAACACTGAAATCAGTTATATCCTTTGCAGCCAAAGATGGAGAAACTCTATACAGTCAGCAAAAACAAGACCAGGAGCTGACAATGGCTCAGATCATGAGCTTTTTATTGCCAAACTCAGACTTAAATTGAAGAAAATGGGTAAAAACCACTAGATAATTCAAGTATGACCAAAATCAAATCCATTTTTATTACACAGTGGAAGTGAGATTTAAGGGCCTAGATCTGATAGACAGAGTGCCTGATGAACAATGGATGGATGAAGGTTCGTGACATTGTACAGGAGACAAGGAGCAAGACCATCCCCAAGAAAAAGAAATGAACAAAAGGCAAAATGGCTGTCTGAGGAGGCGTTACAAATAGCTGTGAGCAGAAGAGAAGTGAACAGCAAAGGAGAAAAGGAAAGATATAAACATCTGAATGCAGAGTTCCAAAGAGTAGCAAGGAGAGATAAGAAAGCCTTCCTCAGTGATCAATGCAAAGAAATGGAGGAAAACAATAGAATGGGAACGATTAGAGATCTCTTCAAGAAAATTAGAGATACCAAAGGAACATTTCATGCAAAGATGGGCTCAATAAAGGAGAGAAATGGAATGGACCTAATAGAAGCAGAAGATATTAAGATGGCAAGAATACACAGAAGAACTGTACAAAAAAAAAAAGATCTTCATGACCCAGATAATCATGATGCTTTGATCACTCACAGTCACCTAGAGCCAGACATCCTGGAATGTGAAGTCAAGTGGGCCTCAGGAAGCATCACTATGAACAAAGCTTGTGGAGATGATGGAATTCCAGTTGAGCTATTTCAAATCCTAAAAGCTGATGCTATGAAAATGCTACCCTCAATGTGCCAGCAAGTTTGGAAAACTAAGCAGTGGACACAGGGCTGGAAAAGGTCAATTTTAATTCCAATCCCAAAGAAAGGCAATGCCAAAGAATATTCAAACTACTGCACAATTGCACTCGTTTCACATAGTGATAAAGTAATGCTAAAATTTCTCCAAGCTAGGCTTCAATAATACATGAACTGAGGATTTCCAGATGTTCAAGCTGGATTTAGACAAGACAAAGGAACCAGAGATCAAATTGCCAACATCTAGTGGATCATCAAAAAAGCAAGAAGGTTCTAGAAAAAAATCTACTTGTGCTGCATTGACTATGCTAAAGCCTTTTACTTTGTAAATGACAATAAACTGTGGAAAATTCTTCGAGATGGGAATATGAGACCACCTTAACTGTCTCCTGAGAAACCTGTATGCAGGTAAAGAAGCAACAGTTAAAAAATGGACATGGAACTGCAGACTCTTCCAAATTGGGAAAGAAGTATGTCAAGGATTTATGTTATCATCCTGCTTTTTTAACTTATATGCAGGTTACATCATGAGAAACGCTGGGCTGGATGAAGCACAAGCTGGAATCATGATTGTGGGGAGAAATGTCAATAACAACAGATATGCAGATGACACCACCCTTATGGCAGAAAGTAAAGAGGAATTAAAGTTTCCTCATGAAGGTGGAAAAGGTGAGTGAAAAAGCGGGCTTAAAACTCAACATTCAAAAAATGAAGATCATGTCATCTGGTCCCATCACTTCATGGAAAATAAATGGGTAACCAGTGGAAGCAGTGACGGACTTTATTTTCTTGAGCTCCAAAATCCCTGAAGATGGTGACAGTAGCCATGAAATTAAAAGATGCTTGCTCCTTGGAAGAAAAGCTATGACAAACCCTCACAGCATATTATGAAGCAGAGAAATTACTTTGCTGACAAAGGTCCATCTAGTCAAAGTTATGGTTTTTCCAGTTGTCATGTATGGATATTAGATTTGGGGGATAAAGAAGGTTGAAAGCCGAAGAGTTGATGCTTGTGTATTTGTTATAATTAAACAGTCTGCATAACTATGTAAATAGTAACAAAAGCAGTATTACAGTAAAAACAAAACAAAGCACTATTGTAAAATAGTAATAACATTTCTAATTGTGTATAACTTTAATAACTTTAGAGCATCTTTTCACTTTAAGGTGTCCAGATTTACACAGTAAATTCAATGATCACCCAACTTGTCGGTGAATTTGTTGACCTTTGCATTAGAGAAAGAGTCAGTAGACTAAGACCACAGTTCATGAGCTAAGAATCATTTTTGTTCTTTGAAATGGTTAGAAAATAGAAACAAAAGAAGAGTTATATTTCATAACATGTGAAAATTTTATAGAGTTGAAATTTCAGTGTTCATAAATAAGTTTTATAGGAATATAACCTTGATCATGGATTTGTGTATTGCTTATGGATACTTTTGTACCATTAGCTTGGTGTGAAAGTAAATGTGGTTTTGCATTGTTAAACTTTGCCCTTTGATATTGGAATACATTCTTAAATAACTGTGGTTATGTGATATATCATTTTAATAAGCATTTCTAACTTCATGTTTCTTTGCTAATGACTTATTCCTTGCTGTTTATTTTAGACTAGAGAAATGCTGTTAGAAAAAAAGCAAATTCAAGCAATTTTCTTGTTCAAACTCAAAATGGGTCATAAAGCAGTGGATACAACTCTCCATATCAACAGTGTATTTGGCCCAGGAACTGCTAAGGAATGCACAACGCGTTGGTGGTTCAGAAACTTTTGCCAAGAAGATGAGACTCTTGAAGGTGTGGAGCAAGGTGGCTGACTGTTGGCAGTTGACAATGACTAACTGAGAGACATTATTGAAGCTGATTCTCTTACAGCTGCACAAGAAGTTGCTGAAGAACTCAATGTCAACCATTCTACCATCATTCAACTTGAAGCAAATTGGAAAGGTGGAAAAGCTAGAAAAGTGAGTGTCTCATGAGTTGACCAGAAATAAAAAACAACAACTTTGTTTTAAAGTGTCATCTTTTCTTATTCTACAAAACAGCCAACCATTTCCTGATGGATTGTGACATGTGGCAAAAAGTTGGTTTTGTACAATTGGTGATGACCAGTTCAGTGGCTGGACTGAGCAGAAGCTCTAAAGCACTTCCCAAGGCTAAATTTGGACCCCAAAAAGGTCATGGTCACTGTTTAGTGGTCTGCTGCTGATCTGATGCACTATAGCTTTATGAATCCCAAAGAAAAACCAGTACATATGAGAAGCATGCTCAGCAAATTGATAAGATGCACTGAAAACTGCAGTTCCTGCAGCCAGCTGCTCAACAGAAAGGGCCCAATTCTCCAGGACAATGCCCAATTGCATGCCATACAACCAACACTTCAAAAGTTGAAGGATTGGGCTACAAAGTTTTGCCTCATCTTCCGTGTTCACCTGACCTCTCACCAACCATCACTCCTTTAAGCATCTTGACAATTTTTTGCAGGGAAAATGCCTCCACAACTAGGAGGAAGCAGAAAATGCTTTTCAAGAGTTTTTCAAATCCCAAAGCATGAATTTTCATGCTACAGGAATAAACAAACTTATTTCTCATTGGCAAAAAGAAAAAAGTGTTGATTGTAATGGTTCCTATTTTGATTGATAAATATGTGTTTGGGCCTAGTTTTCATGATTTAAAGGGCTTCCCAGGTAGCTCAGTGAGTGAAGAATCCACCTGCAATGCAAGAGATGCAAGAGATGCGAGTTCAGTTTCTGGGTTGAGGAGATCATCTGGAAGAGGACATGGTAAGCCATCCAGTATTTTTGTCTAGAGAATCCAATAGTCAAAGAAGCCTGGTGGGCTATAGTCCATAGGGTCGCAGAAACTTTTGCAAAGAAGACAAGAATCTTGAAGATGAGAAGCGAGTTTTGAAGATGTGGACACGACTGAAGTGACTGAGTATGCACATATGCAAAATGATTTAAAATGCACAGTCTGAAATAGCAATTTCATTTGTACCAACCTAATGCATAAGCAGAGTTGAGTAACGACAACAAGGATGATTATTCCTGCAAACCCTATATATTTATTAACTGTCTGAGCCTTTATAGGAAAATGTGCAGATCCTTGCATTAGAGTATACAGCTTCCTGTAAGAATGATCTTTCACTGTACATTAGTACATCACCACATTATCCATGTGATATTGTTTAATTTAAATCTTCCTTGTAACATAAACTTTAGCGCCAAACTTTAAATTTACTGAAATTGTAAATGCAAGGGCCAGACCATAGTTCCTGGTGGATTTACCAGAAACTTAGTGAGTTCCATCCAGTACGGCTTCTTGGAATATTGTGTGGTAGGCTTATATCATCCAATGGTGCCTTTTATGGGATTTTTTTAATTAGCCATGTTTCAATTATTTACAGAAATATTCCAAGGCTCATTAGCTATTTGAAAACTCATAGCTCTGAAATTATACTTCAGATGATAAGTATGTTGTTTTAATAGTACCAAGCTTGTGAACAGGTGTTATATATACCACTGCAAGCTTGCCTATATACTGTTATTTATGCACTATTTAAAATAAGAGTAGATCCATGAGATCTGCTAAGCATTTCTTGGAGAAATATTTTTATTTTCAAGAGTAAAGAGGAAAAAAGAAATAATCTTCTCTGTGTGATGGTCTTCAACATTTGGGCCATTGTGGTATCAATTTTCCATCTGTTTGATTACAATCCCAGCTACTTTATGCTTAGCTAATTAAAATTAAGTGCAAAGTTGTGCTATTATTGAGAAGATATGGTGCCATTCACACAACTGACTTAGATAGTTATGGAAAGCAAATTGAGTTTAGGAACTGATGCTGAGACCTGGTGCTTAGATAAACACTGCAGCAAAACACATTTTAGCTTTTTATTCTAACACAGGTTTAACTGCCAACTTGCTTGTATAGCTAGTAGTATTTGTGGGGCTGGGAAACTCAGGCTACAGTTCTCTATTATAATAGTCCATAATATGCAAGAAAAAAAGGATTAAGTGGATTTGTGCTATTATTGAGAAGATATGGTGCCATTCACACAACTGACTTAGATAGTTATGGAAAGCAAATTGAGTTTAGGAACTGATGCTGAGACCTGGTGCTTAGATAAACACTGCAGCAAAACACATTTTAGCTTTTTATTCTAACACAGGTTTAACTGCCAACTTGCTTGTATAGCTAGTAGTATTTGTGGGGCTGGGAAACTCAGGCTACAGTTCTCTATTATAATAGTCCATAATATGTAAGAAAAAAAGGATTAAGTGGATTGCAATATTTCATCAAATAATCTTTTCACTAATATTAAACACAAATATATATGCTGCTTTTTCTCAATAATCATGCCTGCTATTTATTTAGTGTCTATTATATGTGTACTAGTTGTAAATTTGGGCTCTGACCCACATTGCTTGGATTTACTCCTAACCCTACCTATTAATATCGATGGCTGTGCACACGAGAGGTCAATTGCTTAACCTCTGTAATTTCATTTCTTATCCACATTAATAGTTCCTGAGTATTAAATTAGACAGTACATATAACAAGCTCAGAAAAATAGCAGCATAGTCATTGTTATCACTTGACTTTTCATCTGTACAACAATGCTTCAAGGTAAGAATATCATCTTTTTTGCAAGGAAGAACCCTCATGATTAGAGAGGTGGAAGGAGCTACAGAAATACAGCTTACAGTGAAAGTGAATGTGAGAGACACTTGAAAGATTCAAAGACAAGAACACTTCTGGTTCTCCCTATTGCATCCCATTGATATTTTTATAGATTCATCCACTTACACAAACAGTTATGTCAGTGGTCCACACTTCAAAGATTTACTGAACTATTTACATCAAACATAGCATTTAACTATGTTTCTAAAAGCCCCCAATTTTAAATTCTGATTTTAATAGCTTACCTGATAAATGTTAGTAGAGAGTTTTGAAGTTTAAACCTGTCTTTTGTTTGTTTGCTTTGTTTTAATTTGCAAAGCATTATACACAGATGGAGTTCTTTTTGGTGAGGGTAGCTACTGGCACTCCTCATGTTACACACATTGTATGCTAAAACCAAAAGGAAGGAAAAAAAAAGAAGAAAAATCATCCACCTATCTCTCTGTTAGAGAAAGGGGCAAATAGAACTTTAAATTAAGTTCTTGGGAATATCTTAACGGATGGCTTACTTGGATTCAGGAAGCAAGTGAAAAGCATTTGGATGCATTTTAAGAGATAATTGCTACCAAATAATTTATGGGTGCAGAGCAATACTGAAAGAGAAAATACCACTAGTTATAACCTAGTAAATTAAAACCAAACAGTCTACATGCCTGGTATTGTGCTTAAGATTAATTGGATCATAGCAAAAAGTGCACATTATGAAGCTCAAATACTAGGAGAAAAGTCATAAAGTTTGAAGACATATCAGTGTAGCATCAACCCTACAGATGCCTTTTATTTGTTATCAGTGTAAATGGATATTAATAACATTGCAGGAGAGAGAGAGAAAGAGAATTTCCCTGAAGATGAAGGGGAAAAATGAATAGTAGAAAATCTTATAACAAATTTACAAAACATATATTTTCTAATCTGAAACCAACATGTGTTAGTTTTTTATTTTCTCTGCATTGAGATTAAAAACTCATTTCAAACATTAAGGACAGAGGCATGGGATGGTGGAAGGGGGAGAAGGATGAATTGGCAGGGAGGTGGTTGGGATTATTGCATCTATTTATTAGCTGACAATGTTACATCTAATTGGCTATGGAGTACAATTTTTCTTTGAAGTGTGCTATTTAAAATAAAACACCATTGCCTTAATGAGGTTTTGATGTAAAATAATGATTTAAAGAATGAATGAAAAGGTACTGTTTAACTCTTGCTGGGACTTGTTTAGGTAAATGTCCTCCTTTATTTTTCCAATGAATACTGTATCCTATGGTCTTGTACCTCCCATTATTCCAAATCACATTGAATTACTGTAGGATCTGTCTCATTCCAGACAGTAAGCTCTGTCAGAGAAGGAACCATGTGTACATTTTAGCATGCCATTACTGTTCAATATATATTTAAAGATTACAAAACTCTGCAAGTGTGTTAGAATGTCCCCCATTCACCTAGAGGAAGGTGGTTCAAGCTTGGTGCTTCTATAATTTTGGAATAGACGAGTCTCTGACCTGGGAGTCTATCCCATATTTTATAGAATGATCAATGCATCCTTTACCTCTTCTTACCACATGTCAATATTGACTAGATGCCTGTACCCACTGGAGCATAAGCCTCTTCCAGGCACAAGTTTTAAAATGTCTCCAGATAATTCTAAATGTCTCCTGGTAGAGGAAGGGCAGGTAGCATCATTCCCAGTTGAAAACTTATCAACTGGTAAAGGACAGCTAGGCCTAGATACTACAGTCCATGGGTTCACAAACATCGGAGATGATTTAGCAACTGAACAATAACAACAAATATATCAACTGGGCTCAATGGTCTTAATACGTCAAAAGGAAAATTAATAGCTACAGAATCATTTCAATAGATAGAGAACTGTCTTATAATTTAATGTTCATTTATGACTGAAGCAAAATTCTTGCAAAACATTTATTAAAGGTAATGGCCTTACACTAAGAAAAGCAACAAAGCATATAGCAAACATCCTACTTGGAGATGAAAAATTAGAAGCATTGCCTTAACAGGAATGCACAAAAGAAAGATTCACACTTAATACTTTATTCAAAATTTTACTGAAGTTCAAATATGTGATAGAGAAATAATAATCAGCACAAGCAATAAACATAAGAATTGGAAATAAAGAAAAGTTTTTTGCTTTTCTTTTTATCTTTTTTCTTTCTTTTTGTAGACTATGATTGGTGCTAGAAGTTTTCACAGTTATGAAGACTTTAGGCTTTTTAAATGTGGTTTAGCACAATAAGAGTTTACTGACCTTTTCTCTGTGTAAGTATTCCATACTCTAAAGTTGCTGCTGACTGTGCAAAGTAAAAAATGCAAACATCAGTGTCCTTGAAGTCTCCATGTGGTCCAGAGGTTAAGGGTCTCAGTGATTATGATCTAGAATCAGAAAGAGTTTCAAATCTCAGTTTTGTCACCCAAATTGTGATCACATTGTTGAAGCTTGGGTTGTGTCTGACTCTTTGCAAATCTAAGGACTGTACCCTGCCAGGGTACACCCAGACATGGGATTTCTAGGCAGTAATACTGGAGTGGGTTGCCATTTTCTTCTCCAGGGGATCTTCCCAACTCAGGGATCAGACTCAGGTCTCCTGCATTGCAGGAAGATTCTTTACTACTGAGCCATCATGGAAGCCCCTAACTGTGATCAGAGTTCAAGTTAAATAACCTCTTCTAGTGTCAGTTTCCTCAGGTTAAAAAGGGGATGTGACTCATGAACATATCTCCTGTCAACTTGATCATTTAAATTGATAAACATTCATTCAAATCTCCAGCCCCTACTGTATTTACATATTGTTCTTTCATAATTACATTATTTCCATCATGAATTTTAGAGCCAGTATACAATTCTGTTTTCCCTTTATTAGGGAAATGTGAATTAACATGGCAATGAAATATCACTGCCACCTTCAAGAATGGCCAATCCAGAATGCTGACACCACCAAGTCATAAGAATGTGAAGCAATAACTCTCCTTCACTGCTGGGGAGAATGCGAAATTGTACAGCTGTGTTGGAAAACAATTTGATGGTTTCAGATATAAGTTTACCATATAATCCAGCAAGCATAATTCTCTGATATCAAAGGAGCTGAAGACATATCCACACAAAATCTTCACTTATATAGAATCTGCCTGCAAGGCAGGAGACCTGGGTTTGATCCATGGGTCTGGAAGATCCTTTGGAAAAGGGAATGGCAACCCGTTCCAGTATTCTTGCATGGAGAACTCTGTGGGCAGAGGAGCCTGGCGGGCTATAGTCCATAGGGTCACAAAGTCGGACACTACTGAGCAACTATTACTTTTATTAATAACTCCCCAAACCTGGAAGCAACCAATATGTCCTTCAGCAAGTGAATGGATAAATAAACTATGTTACATCTAATAAAATGTTATCCAGTGCTAAAAATAAATGAGCTATCAAGCTATAAAAAGACAGGGAAGAAATATAAGTACATATGACCAAATTAAGGAAACCAATCTGAAAAGGTTAAATACTGTCCATATGATTCCAACTGTATGACATTCTTGAAAAAGTGAAATTATGAGAGGTTAAAAAGATCGTGATTACCAGGATATAGTGGAGAGATAAACAGGTGGAGTGCAAGAGAATTTTTAAGGCAGTGAAATTACTCTATGTAATATTATAATAATGGATACGTTTGTGCAAACCCTTAGTGTGTACAACACCAAGAGTGAACTGTAATGTAAACTCCGAACTTTGGATGTTAATGATGTATCAGTGTAGGCTCATCAATTGTAATAAATGCAACACCCCAGTAGGGGAGATTGACGATGGGAGAGGCCTGTATTTGCACAATCAAAAAGTATATGAGAAATTCTGTACCATCCTACCAATTTGGTTATAAATCCAAAACTACTCTAAAGAAGTAAAGTCTTAAAAAAAAATTCTTGGAAAAGAAAAATCACAGAATACTTTGAAACAGACATGCCGGCAGGCAGTGGGGTGTCCAGACCCCAGATACAGGCCATTTCCATAAAAATGCTAATTGCAGTAGAATGCTCAGTGTGAATCTAGTTGCTTATTATTCAGTGGCACCAATAAATCAAATTATCCAATGACAGCTGTGAAAAATGCTATTTTTCTTTTATAAAAAAGTTCACAGAAAAATGTGAACAGTTGGCATATTTTTTTTTAAAATAGCTGCAAATCAAACTATAGCAGATTTTGTGATCTTGACCTCTCCTGCCCTACTCCCCTGCCTCCTTAAGCTGGTTAAAACATGCATAACGCTTACAGAAAATCCTGACAAGACCACATCAAGTGATTTCCCTTCTTCGCTTAGTCCCCTCAAAAAAGCCACTTATTTTGATAGCACAATTAATGAAATACCAGTTTTTCCAGCTAGTCAATTTCCCTTTTACATGTTTCATTTCAAAACTAAATGTTTGACATTATTTTGTTTTAGAAGTTTTCTTTCACCATCTTTCAGTTTCTAAGCACTCTTGCTATGAAAAGGAAACAGATTATAAATTACTACCTGTGAGTATATGAGTTAATATAGTTCTGTGTTATAAAGGGTGTCATCAAGTGTTTCTTTTATAATTGTTCCACTCTATAGGGAACTTGAGTAAGCGAATCATTTATGAGAAAGACAAACTCAATTTGCTATTCAGCATTAAATTTAATTTTGGAGAATTAAGCATTTATTTATTAAGCATTTATTCATTTCAAACACTGTGTTCCAGAGACAGCACTGAGAACTCAAAGAAATATAAAATTAAAAATCCTCCCTCAGGAACACACGATAGAATAATGGAAGCAAATGTAACTCATCCCAGTACACATAGTAATATGTGCCACACTTATTAATGTGATGTGTATAAGATCAAGTAGAAGACACCTGAATTCACCTGCCAGAGGTGAAGGGGGAGTTCAAAGAGTAGTCATTGGTCAGAAAAAAAGTAGAGATAGAGTGACTTTTAGGCAAAGAGTGACCCATGAAATATCTCAGGGGCTTGAGTGAGCCCAAAGCTGAAAATTCTTTGGTTTTATGCTGTAGTGAGTCACTTCAGTTGCATTTGACTCTTTGAGACCCTGTGGACTGTAGCCCTCCAGGTTCCTCTGTCCATGGGATTCTCCTGGCAAGAATACTGGCATGGGTTGCCATTTCCTCCTTCAAGGGATCTTCCTGGCCCAAAGGTCAAACCTGCGTCTTCTGTGTCTCCTGCATGGCAGGTGGGTTCTCTATGGCCAGCACTCGATGGGAAGTCTGGAGAGCAATTTATAAGTTGGCTATGTTATGATCTGAAAGTTGGTATCTCTCCAAAATTTATGTGTTGGGATCCTAACCCCTCAAAGTGATGATATTAGTAGGTGGGGCCTTTGGGAAATGCTTAAATCATGAGGGTGGAACACTCCTGATTGGAATCAGAGCTCAACAATAGCCTCTTCTAGCTTTCCCCACACCCGGTGATGGTGGACCAGGAGAGCACGGTGAACAGGTGATGGCTACGGAACAGGAAGAGGTGCTCATCCAAGGCAAGATAAGTTGACACATTTCTCTGGTACTTTCAGCCTCCAGAACTGTGATAAATAAATGTCTGTTATTTATACACCATTAAGTCTGAGCCATTTTGTTACTAAGACTAAGATAGGATAGTATCCGCAGATGATGACACCTTCTAACTTCTATGGATCCTTCAAGTCTCAAAACGAACATCTTATCCCCAGAAACACTGATCGTTTAATGTAAGTTCCCCATTCATTGTCCTCCCAGATCATCTTTAATCATAAGAGAATTATTATAGCTTCTTCAATTGTCCCACACAGACTGAAGGGCCATGAGCTCAGGGGCTGTGCCATCTTGATGACCAAGGAATCCCAGGAATGTCCACACTGCCGCAGGGTTTGATGAAGCTTAGTAATATTTCTAAAATGCATAATGAAAACCAGAATGAATAGATTTTGTGGAAGCAAGATTAGAAAGAGTGGTTCAGTCCTATCCACGTTTGAGGCCCAGAGAAGCAGGAGAACTGATGGTCCAGCTCTCAGTCCACAGTCAAAAGCCTGAGAAGCAAAGGAGTCAGTGAGGCAAGTCCAGTCTGAGTCTGAAGGCCCAAGAACCCAAACACTGTGGTCCAAGCGCAGGAGAAGATGAATGCCCCGGCTCAAGCAAAGACAGAGGAGTCTCCCTTCCTCTATCTTCCTGTCCTATAAAGGCCCTCAATGGGTTGGATGTATTATAAACTGTAAATTAAAAAAAATGCATATTAACAACATGACAAAAGTTTATTCTTGTGTTTCTTATCAGTCTATGTACACAACAATAAGTTCTCAAACAGATATACATAAATATTTTGAACCTTTTCAAAATTTCTGCAGATTACCATGTCTATTGTCTAATCTGTTAATAGAAGTCAAGCACTGTTCATTTTTTCCTGCATTGGGGTGGTATTGAATAGATCTTCTTCACTCAGTCTACTAATTCAAAGGCTAATCTCTTCCAGAAACACTTTTACAGACAAGCTCAAAGACAATGTTTGCCTACTATCTGGTCAACCTAGAACCCAGCCATGTTGACACATAAAATTAACCATCACCTTCCCTTATACTTTCACAGGCACTTTTAAAATTATGATTTATCTGCGTTGCCTGTTATTGCAGTTGCTAAGGTTATGTAAGAAATTATCACAAGATATGTGGTTTAAAACAATAGCAACATATACTTTATTCATGAATCTGCAATTTGTGCAGATGCTGGCAAGGAGAGGCCCTCTCAACTCCACTTTGGTGTCAGCTGTAAGGCTGAGACTGTTTAAATCCCTGCTCACTCACATGTCTGTCTGGCAGTGAGTTTCCCGTTGGGACAATGAGCAGGAACTATTGGATATGGTTTCTTTGGGTGGCCTAAGCTTCCCCACAGCACGTGGGCTAGGTTCCAAGACTAAATATCTGGAGACACAGGGAACAGAGAGGAAAGAAAGGAGAGAGGGAGACTCTACCTTCAGTTCAGTTCAGTCACTCAGTCATGTCTGACTCATATGCCTAGCCTCAGAAGTCATACAGCATCTCTTCTAGCACATTCTACACTCTGTTCACTAGAATGAGACCTTAAGTGGAAATTTAACTCCTTTTGATTTCAAAGTTGCAATGTTCCAAAAAGCACGTGGGATTAGAAAATACTGATGTAGATATTTTTGAAAAATACAATTTGCCCCACTAACCATAGCACAGTCAGAAAATTCTCTAGAAAATGGAATATGGAGTCTTTGTATTTATTGTTATTGTTAAGTCACGAAATCGTGCCCACCTTTCTGCCACCCCATGAACTGCAGCATGCCAGGCTTACTTGTCCTTCACTGTCTCTCGGAGTTTGCTCAAACCCGTGTCCCTGCAAATAAGTAATTGTGGAAAATAATAATTCTTCTCAAGTATTGATAAGATCAATAGTTTACATTTATTTATTTATTAATCATTTATTCAACACTAGTACTCAATCTGCATGCCAAACTTGCAGTCATACAGTTATTATCTCCATTTTATAGTTGGAGAAAAGGAGGCATAGCGAAGTGTAACACTTGCCAGTGTTACACAGCTGATCAGTGATGGAGCTGGTGGTCAAGCCCAGGCAATCCATTTCCATTCATAAATACCACACTTGACTGACTTTCTAAGAAGAGTCAAGGAAAAAAATAGAATTCTCTTACTTTGTAGACTTTCTTGAGAATGTGATCTTCTTCCCTCTTATAACATTCTTGCCATTTGCATGTTCTAGATCTTAGTAAGCTAGTTTGGATACACTGACAGTGTACCCCTTTAAAACATCTACAAAGGGAAACCCCAGTAAGCAACTTAATTTCATGTATTTTGGTAGAGATTACCATTTCTTAAGCATGTATAGCAAATACACTTGCAGGTCATCAATACTCAAGACCAAAGAATTAAAAGTGTAAGATGTGGAAAAAGACTATAAGATGCATTTGAAATATCTTCCTAAAGTTAGTTTTCATAACTGATTCTTAAATTCAATTCTTCATAACCAGACCACTACCTATATAAAAGTAACAGTATACAGTAAAGAAACATTCAGGGGATACCTGGATGAGATGAAGGTATATTCTGTAATTAATTTAAATGGCCTCAGAATCGCTTCTTGAAATACTTCTGCTCATTAAACCTACAAACATCTAGTCGAGTTTCCTGAATTAATATTGGGTGGCCTCAAATACAAATACTTAAAAATATAGTTTAAATAGCTCTAAGCACCACTTACAAAGAACCACTGCAATTTTAGACACATCAAATTAAGACTATTGAAATCCTCATAATTTTGACATCACTATCAAATAAAGCTAACTTTCTAGTTTTTCAGCATTGCAGTCATCATAATTATTATCACCAATATCATTTAATGACTGGCTTTTTTTTTGGTGCTTGACTTTTAAATTTTAATCATGCAAATTAGACAACAGACATGGTTATTTGTAGAAATTTTGAAAAGATTCATGATATTTATGTATATATTTGAAAAATTACTCTTGTGTATATGGGCTTATAAGAAAAACAATTCCATATTGTTAAAATACAATCTGATTGTTTTATTGCAATTTATAATACATCCAATGTGAAGAATTTATCATCTGTGATATGATACTTTAATCCTGATTTAAGGTATATTCTGTTTCATTTTGACACAAACTGTTGTGTTAAATGGGTTAACATTATTTAACATATCTTGGCTATATTTCAAAATGATTTGCCCCCCTTTAAAAAGTCAAATTTTGAGTCATTTTTAGAATATTCCAGTAATTCACCCAGACAACCTGGGTTGTAGTGGATAATAAGAAACAGCTGGATCAGCTCTTCTGCCATCAAGAGATATCATAAAAGAGAGAAGTTTATAAACACAAGTTCATAAGTTTTGGAAGGACAAGTGCTGCCAAGACTGAAAAACTAAACCAAGATGAGGAAAATGAGGTCAAGAAAATGACTTGCCTACGGTCCCATGACTAGTTAGTATATGTTATTGTTGTTTAGTAGCTAAGAAATGTCCAACTCTTGCAGCCCCATGGCCTGTAGCCCACCAGGCTCCTCTGTCCATGAGATTTCCCTGGCAGGAATATTAAGAGTGGGCTGCCATTTCTTTCTTCAGGGTATTTTCCTGACTGCAATTGCAAGTGTGTCTCCTGAGTTACAGGCGGATTCTTTACCACTGAGTCCCTAGGGAAGCCCTCTTCTGTATTCTGTACTGAGAATTTCATGGATAGAGGAGTCTGGCAGGATACAGTCCATGGAGTCAGACACGACTGAGCGATGTTCACTTCACTATTAACTGAGCAAGAACACTTTCATTCTTTAACATAGACCACAGACTACCCTTTATCTGTTCAACATCACAGAACAGGTTTCCCTGCAGGCTCACTGGTAAAGAACCCATCTGGTAATACAGGAGACACGTGTTCAATCCCTGGGTCAGGAAAAACCCCATGAGGAGGAAACGGCAACCCACTCCTGGTATTCATACCTGGGAAATCCTACGGACAGAGGAGTCTGGTGGGTTATAGTCCATGAGTCACCAAAGAGTTCAGTATGACTTAGCAACTAAACAACTACATCACAGTGTTATTTTGTTTTCTTTTGTTTCTGTTCACTTCAGTTGGCTCAGTCATGTTTGACTCTGCAAAACCATGTACTGCAGCATGCCAGACTTCCCTGTCCATCACCAACTCCCAGAACCTGCTCAAACCCATGTCCATTGAGTCGGTGATGCCATCCAACCATCTCATCCTCTGTTGTTCCCTTCTCCTCCTGCCTTCAATCTTTCCCAGCATTAGGGTCTTTTCCATTGAATCAGTTTTTCATGTCAGATGGCCAAAGTATTGAAGTTTCAGCTTCAGCATCAGTCCTTCCAATAAATATTTAGAACTGATTTCCTTTAGAATGGACTGTCTGGATCTCCTTGCAGTCCAAGGGACCCTCAAGAGTCTTCTCCAACATTCCAAAAAGCATCAATTCTTCGACACTCAGCTTTCCTTATGGTCCAACTCTCACATCCATACATGACTACTGGAAAAACCATGGCTTTGACTAAACAGATCTTTGTTGGCAAAGGAATGTCTCTGCTTTTTAATATTCATTCTAGGTTGGTCGTAGCCTTTCTTCCAAGGAGCAAGCATCGTTTAATTTCATGGCTTCAGTCACCGTCTGCAGTGATTTTGGAGCCTAAAAAACTCTGTCGCTGTTTCCATTGTTTTCCTATCTATTTGCGTTGAAGTGATGGAACTGGGTGCCATAATCTTAGTTTTTTGATTTCTGAGTTTTAAGCCAGGTTTTTCAGTCTCCTCTTTCACTTTCATCAAGAGGCTCTTTAGTTCTTCTTCACTTTCTGCCTTAAGGGTCGTTTCATCTGCATATCTGAGGTTATTGATATTTCTCCCAGCAATCTTGATTTCAGCTTGTGCTTCATCCAGCCCAGCGTTTCTCATGATGTACTCTGCACATAAGTTAAATAAGCAGGGTGACAATATACAGCATCGACGTACACTCCTTTCCCTGTTTGGAACCGGTCTGTTGTTCCATGTTCTAACTGTTGCTTCTTGACCTGCATACAGATTTCTCAGGAGGCAGGTAAGGCGGTGTGGTATTCACAAATCTTGAAGAATTTTCCTCAGTTTGCTGTGTTTGTTTCTGAATAGCACCTAGCTGAAAGAGGAGAGATGAAAAGCTTTCTTTTGCTGTCCTCTTGATGCATCAGAAAGAACAAACTGCCTTTGGGGTGAATATGTTAAAAGACATGACCTTCTTAATTTATAAATTCGTGTAGAAGACTTTTACCATGTTATCAGGATAAACATTTCAATTAAAAAAATTTTTAAAAAGTGAATCTAACACAAATTAACTTGAGTACTCAAGTTAATAGTCTTTTCAATAGTTGCTGTTTATAATTCTCAATGAAATGGTTCCTTAGAATCAGCTTTACCAGCTAGTAAATAAATTTTATCACTACTTTTTTACTAGTGATAAAAAAGCATTTTAATTTTGATTGCTGCAGGATATGGAGGCAATGCAAGATTGCATTCCTGAATTTCAGTTACTCCGCTGGTGAGAGCTTTATGGTAGGATGGCCCCGAGCCAGGCTCCTGTGCCCTTACAACGCACTGACGTGTTGGTGAGGCCTTCTGCCCATATGGCACACCAAGGAAAGGCGAAGACGCTACTCATTTATTTTGCTGGAACAATCTCGTTTATTATTAGGCTCTACCTCTTCTTCATATTTGACTGAATGTCAAATTAAAATCTCCATGAGACTGTCTCTTATACACATCTTAAATTTTATCACTACTTTTTTACTAGTGATAAAAAAGCATTTTAATTTTGATTGCTGCAGGATATGGAGGCAATGCAAGATTGCATTCCTGAATTTCAGTTACTCCGCTGGTGAGAGCTTTATGGTAGGATGGCCCCGAGCCAGGCTCCTGTGCCCTTACAACGCACTGACGTGTTGGTGAGGCCTTCTGCCCATATGGCACACCAAGGAAAGGCGAAGACGCTACTCATTTATTTTGCTGGAACAATCTCGTTTATTATTAGGCTCTACCTCTTCTTCATATTTGACTGAATGTCAAATTAAAATCTCCATGAGAAGTATATTTTTATAGAAATACAAATGAGAGTCAATAAAGTGAGGCTTGGACAGTCAGTCAGTCAACACAGATTTGAGTAAGACAAATTCTGCAGAGATCTCTGTAAAATATGGCAGGAAACTAAGCAAGAGAGAAAGAGAGAGACAGAGACTTATTTTTTTACTCTCATGTGGAAAGCAGTTTTTTTCCCCACAATTTCCTAAAATTAACTCACTCATTCATTCATTCATTCATTCATTCATTCAATGAGTTAATAAATAAGTTTTGAAAACTACTATGTCTAGAAATTGCTTGTTAATAGTATAAAATTCCTAAAGGATTTCCAAGAACTTTCCTTATGATGTTACTTGGCACAAGAGATTTACACATTATATAACCTTAGCAAAGAAAATGGAGATTAATAAAGTTTGTTTTGTAAAACTTGGCACAAGAAGTTAGCAAGCCACATAACCACAACAAAGGAACTGAAAAATGTAAAACTGGTTTGTTTATTGCAAAATTTCTCATGATCATTGATGTATAAATACACATTACAAAGCTCAACAAATATATTTATGCACATTTCTCTAAGCTTATTTGATTGAATAATCTATTTTGTGCTTTCTCTTGTTTTCACTCCAGGTAGCATTTTTGAACAATTGTTTCAAGGAAATATAATTTTGAATTAATGGATCTAATAAAAGCTTCTGATGGAAGATTAAGTGCACTCCCAATTTTTATGTTAGTAGAGGCAAGCCTTAGGTAGATCTGGATAGATGTAGGGTCAAATTTGGGCTGCTATGATTGTGCTTTGTTATATAACTGAGTAATTTTAAAAAGACACACATATGTATCTGTAGTATCTGTATATGTGTGTATGTAATATTCAGATAATAGCATATTGTAGAAAGTTATTTTGAGGGTGACACGTAATTATACGCTAAATTAATCAGGCACAGTGTCTGTCATTTAGGAGTTTAATAAATTATAACTCCTAGGATTATGATGATGATAAATTAAAAAGGGAAGAAACTTTTTTTGGCAACAAAACATAGTATCCCGTATGGCAGAAATGAATCCTGGGACCCTGTTTTGCCTTCATGCAATAGCATTTTCAGCACCATAAATTGCTTATCCTTCCCTTGTTTCCCCAGTTATACTGTTTATTTAACTTCGAATGTCCTTTTTTGACTGATAACAGTTTTGATTCATGGCCAATCTCCTAGAAGCCTCTTTTCCTGCTCCAGTCTTTCCAATCGCTTCCTTGAATAGCATCTTTTCTTATTTCCCAAGTTATCCCTGCCTCCTGTGCCTAGAAACTTTTTACCAATGGACAGGTGGTATCTTGGAGGAAGGAGAGCTAGGCTCTATCTCTTATCCGCTGTGAGTAACCACCCACTCTTTTGCCCTTTCCCAGGTGTGGTCCCCCTATACCCCAACTCCATCAAGTGTTTAGGGAGTCAAAGCTAGGAATCTGATGGAGTGATGATGAGTGAATCACAGAAAACTATATTTGCATATGGCAGAGCAAGTAATACTAGTAATCTCTCTTGAAAGCCTCAGGTCCTCCCAATTTTTCAGGCATAGAGATAAATTATTGTCTAATGAGTACAGTTTTATTTTAGGCAGAAAAATAGGGATATGCAGGCAAAAGAGAAGAAGCTGCTTTCTGCATTTGCACTCAAGGTGTAAATGGCAGTTAACATATTTAGCTTTTATTTTCAGTGGTTCTTCCATTCATACTTATTCATACAACGAGTATTATCAGACATAGGGAACTAATTTTGAATATTTTAAGCTTAGATTATGTTTAATCTCAGAATGTTATGAATTCTTTAGGCACTTATATCACTTTCATAATGTTGGTTGGTGAGCTGAATTATTTCTGTAATATTCAGGTATCATAACAAATCAAGTGAAAGTTGGATGTAACTGAAAAATCTCACATCAAGAAATACATGTTTGCAATATTCTTTAGTAAGAAACCATTTTAAAAGTAATTGGTTACAACCATGTAATGAAGTCCAAAAATGTGAAAAACACTTACCTAAATATATTTATTGTTCTCCTGAGAAAGAGAGGTGGGAGGATAAAGAGAGAAAAGTACAAAACAAATAACATGAAAAATTAGTTATCAGGTTGAATTTAAGGTAAGAGATCTTGATGGGAGGAGAAATGCTCTTAATATTTGAGAATGAACTATTGAAGTCATATATAATTCCATTAATCACCTTCTGCCAAAGTCTCAAGCCATTTCCAAAATAGTTTCTTTGTACCCCAGACATGAAAATGGCTATAATGGCCAAACTCTTAACTTTCTGCTAAATTTCCGGGAAATAGTCAAGAAGCTAGCAGTTAAAAAGACTATATATCAAGACCTATTAAAATAATAAACTAGGATCTATTTAATTACATGGTATTAGTAACTGCCATTGAAAAATAAAATTGAGCAGGATAATATCTGAATCAGTGTTAGATTAAGAAAAGGAAGCTGTACTCATGAAAAATTAGCTCATTAGCAATGAGTAATAACGTAATTGGAAAACATTTATACATAACCCAAGAAAAACAAATGTGGAAGTTGGCTTTCCAAACTGGTAAGAGTTTGGCAAAATTTTATTTGTACTGGACCAAAATTTGGTTCCTTTCCAGGCTTTGAAGCTGAATCAACACAGACAGAATGAAATGTAGTTTTTTTTAGGGGGGAAATCATCTGTAATTTGTATTATCACATATTCTTTTCCAAAGTCTAGTGTATAATTTTGGCTTTTTTAAAAAATTCCCTTTATATAATTAGTATCTGAAAATTAAAAAAAAATGTTAATGATACTAGAGGGACCATGGGAATATTCAAGTGAATTACATCAGTTTGGCGAGGGAGGGGGACAGAAAGTTATGTTGAGAAATGAACAAACCAACACTTAAGTACCCTGATTTATTCCCCAAAAAGGAAATAATCATTTTAAGGTCAACATGGTTATTTTTTAACAAAAATTAGGGCATATGGTTTGACAAACAATTTATTCCATTTGAAATATTCATAAGAAGAGCTTTGAAATCTTAAAAAAAAGTAAGTCATTGTTAATTACACAATGAACAAATCTCCCTCATTAAAAATATTTATTCTCCCAAACAAACGATAGGCTTATCAAGTAAGGGCAATCTTGCATTCAACTTGGTATCACCAGATCAGAGAGCCTAGCATGTAGATTCACATTATTATTCTTCTGAATTGTTGGATAAAATCTTTTAAGAAATTTGAAATTTCCTGGAGAATCCAAATTGTTTAGTCAGTTTACATTTTGGCAGCCAACTCAGTCATAAAATAATCCCTTCTTTGTTGCCAAAGGTTTTCTTGAGAAGAGCTCTTTTAAGTGGTGTGAAGAATTGCAGCTACCCGTTTCAAAAGGCTCATGTCCACATGCAGCAAGATAGTCCAGGAAAGCACAGCTTAACTGGACCACGCACACACGAGGTTGCAGGGGTTGCTGAGATTGGCAGTCTATTTATGCCCCAAACATGAAAATGGCTATAATGGTCAACCTGAATTTTCTGTTACAGTCCCTGGAAATAGTCAAGAATCCAGCAGTTAAAAGGCTGTACATGTGCAAGCTGGTATTGCTCAGTTTACATAGTAATGACAATCCATATTATTTTAGAACAGACGATGGAAGTCACGGAATGTAGTTTCACTTGTCTATGAGGGTTACCGGACTACCCAGCACCCTCAAACCTCTCTCTGCTCTTCTGACTGCATATATCAGTGGCACACTTGAAAATCATGTGAATCTCTTTAACATGGAAAAACTATCCCTAAATATAGCTTCAGCAAAGACTTTAATGATCTGTACTTTGAAATTTCTTGTTCTGAACTTAAAACTATGACTCATTTTGATAAAAACAAGTTTTACCACTCTGCACTTTGTTCCTCTTTTGGCTTTTCGTGCCTTGAAAATAATTCTAACTGAATGACTCATTTTCAGGCAAACTATGATTGACCATCAAACATGCTGTACTGAAGGGGTTTAAAGACTTTTAACTTTCCTGCTGTCCTACAATGGAGTCTGCAGGAAAGGAGTCATTGTTGACATACGCCTATAAGTGAATTTTAAAACTTTTAATGTTATCACAATGATCCTGTTTAGAATAGAGTCTATTTAACCCCAGTATTTTGCATTTCTTTTCCATGAGGATGGTCTTGATTCCTATCTTCTATACAATGTCACAAACTTTCATCCATAGTTCATCAGGCACTCTATCTATCAGATCTAGTCCATTAAATCTAATTCTCACTTCCACTGTATAATCATAAGGGATTTGATTTAGGTCATACCTGATTGGTCTAGCAGTTTTCCCTCCTTTCTTCAATTTAAGTCTGAATTTGGCAATAAGGAGCTCATGATCTGAGCCACAGTCAGCTCCTGGTCTCATTTTTGCTGACTATATAGAGCTTCTCCATCCTTGGCTGCAAAGAATATAATCAATCTGATTTCAATGTTGACCATCTGGGTGATGTCCATGTGTAGAGTCTTCTCTTGTGTTGTTGAAAGAGGATGTTTGCTATGACCAGTGTGTTATCTTGGCAAAGCTCTATTATCCTTTGCCCTGCTTCATTCCATATTCCAAGGCCAAATTTGCCTCTTTGGGTGAATTCCAGGAGTTGGTGATAGACAAGGAGGCCTGGTTGCTGCGATTCATGGGGTAGCAAAGAGTCAGACATGACTGAGTGACTGAAATGAACTGAACCCCAGTTTGCTCCAGATTCACACCCCACATCTCCAATCTTCACACTCATGTTTCATGACCTGGTATAATTTTTATACACCTATTCCCTTGAGGCACCTTCTTTAGGGGGAGATGGATCTATGTGACAAGCTTCCACTTACTTTTGAAGATCCTCTTTCCCAATGTGTATCATAAAGCTTGGAGCTTCCCAGGTGGTGCTAGAGGTAAAGAAGCCACTTGCCAATGCAGGAAACACAGGAGATGTGGGTTTGATCCCCAGACTGGGACTATTCCTTGGAGGAGGTTGTGCCAACCAACTCCAGTATTCTTGCCTGGAGAAGCCCATGGACAGAGGAGCCTGGCAGGCTACCGACTATACAAACTATAGCACCACAAAGAATTGGACGCAACTGAAGTGACTTAGCATGCATTCATCATACAGCTTTATGCATATAGGCATAAATTTCCATAACAAATTCCCACAGAACGTATTCATAAATATATTATTTCATATTGTTTTAAGAAAACATAGCTCTAAATGTAATCAACAAATGTTCTCTGTGTTAAAATATCTGTTTTGAATAACCAAACACAAAAGATGGTACAAACATTCATAGTTCTCTATGCTAGACACACACACACAAATATTTTATATGTGTATATGCATACAGTAAATGAAGAACATAGAAAACAGTGAAAAACAAACAGTACTTACTAATGACTCTCTAGAAATAAAATCAGTACATGAAATATGGGCATTCAGTTATTTGGTTATGGAATTTATGCCTATCTAAAGGTTTTAATTAAGGTTAATCTCACTCTTATCTACTT